>JAQGBW010004453.1:0-13751 GCA_034698625.1 Julus scanicus
TCACAAATATATCACATTTTATTTAGTAGTTAACAACGAATATCTTACTGTCCTCATACTTTTTTTGCCTACTGTATATGGTCCACATTTTTACCCTAGAAAAATTGCATTTTTACCAAATAAAATTTACGTTTTTAATAAAGAAAATTTGCGTTTTTACCATAGAAAACGTTTTTAACGTAGAAATAATGCATTTTTAACATAGAAAATTTGTGTTTTTACCAAAGAAAATTTGCGTTTTTGCCAAAGAAAATTTGTATTTTTACCATAGAAAAATTGCGCTTTTAACGTAGAAAAATTGCGTTTTTACCAAAGAAAATTTGCATTTTTCAGTTTTCATGACAATTTCGAAAGGTCATTCTCAACATTTCAAATTTCTTTCACACATATTCTGGAGGCCCGGGCCCCCAAAAATCCCGGGCCCGGGGAATTTCTTCCTCTTCCCCCCTCCTCCCCCTCTTCCCCCCTCTCTCGTCAGGCCTGCCAGGGTCCACTATAGTTTTCGAAGCCTCACCTAACACAATTTTTTAATTAGTGGAATCTCTAAATTTGTCAGCCCCTAAATTCGTAAAATTCAATATTATTTCGTCAAAACACAAATTTATTTATTAATAATGTGAACTGTAACCCCAGTTTTAAACAATAATATTCCTTTCCTCCAATATAGTATATTCAAGCCAGCCTGATTCAAGCTTCTGTAAAGATCACTCTTTTAAATGCAGATTCTACATAATTAAGGAAGAGGTAATTCTATGAAACATTTTTAAGGAAGAACTTGAATGACGTCACCTTGGGAAAAACCAAAGTAGGTACAGCACCTGAATGTCAAACACGAGAGGCCACATAACACACTATATCTATAGTTAGTTTAACATAGATTATTGAAATTCTTGTGCACTATATAGACCATCAAACAATCAAACTGAATGAAATTTAAATGTGGTTCAACGTCCTCCATAGTTTCAACTAAACTACATTTACATACACATTTAAAATAAATATGCCATCGACTGAATTATGACATTGGTCTATGACAAAGAACGATTTGAATTTTTTTTCGACACATTATATATGCGTTTTCTAGAAAGATAAAAAAACGTGGACAATGATATGCAAAACACTTGTGCTTTTTGGAAATGTTTTTTTTTTTTTTTCAAGTAGATAAATGTGGAATGAAATGCAAAACGTATGCTTTCAGACCTGAAAAGCAATGGCATTTTAGAGTAAAACTTGATCACCTTGAACTGCATTCAGTAACTCACCCATGTTGGTGCATCAGCCAAGTAATTTATATGACACAATTCCTCAGAGAAAATAGGACAAGATGTTTACTCAAGAGCTTGAAACAATTTGAAATTTTTGTAAACAACATTTGTTGCTAAATATAAAATCCTGGTTTAAGCTACATATTACTGTTTAAATTAACTTTATCCTCCTTTTTTATATATAATTACTTAAATTGTCACAATTTTACACAAGACCACCACAGCTAAATAAACAAGATATCTTACATTCCTACATGTGGGTTGTCAGTTATTATAAATTGTATGTATAGATTTGAAAACCTGATGACCTTTCGACCCAAAAAGTCAAAAATGATGACATGTTACGTCATTAAATATTTGATAAGTGCATTGTCTTACCTTTGGGAACTTGATGTTTTGTTAATAATTGTTTCGGTAGATATATAGTGGCGATGAAAGCTGTTAATAAAAACTGCTGAACCACATAAAGACAGTTGCAAATGAAATCAAAACGCGGTGCCATCGTCAAAATCAAAGGTAAAAAGCGATCAAGTACGGTGGATTATCCTGGTTCGCAAAACGCGCTCCAACTATATACAAATAAACTGGAAATATCAGCGGGTCAACTGTCTTACAAAAGCTGTTTTGTTGGCGACACACACCCTCTAAATTACACAACCCGTTCACGACTACATCACAAACAAAACAAAAAAACAACAGGTAAAAAACACGGTGACCGAGACTAGCGACACCTATCGTGATGTTGCTCGTTTGTCATGGCGTGAAATACCTTCACCCGTGAAATAATTTCTACTTCCGCCGTGCGCAAAACGTGGTGAAATTTGTTTCAGCAGTGAAAACATTCATTAATTTTGTTGAAAAGTTGTAGTTCATCTACAAAAAAAGTTGACAATTTACCACATAAAGATTGTCCTTTTCTGCAGAAAAACGGTATTATTTATGCAGAAAACTTACACTACTACTGAAGAGAATCTCACTTTTACTGAAAAAAGTTTACTGAAAAACACCTGAATTATAAGTAAAACAAAATGTTTTGGTATTTTGTTTGCAGAAAATTTGCAGTTTTTTTGCAGAACACTCGCATCATTGCTGCAGAGCCCAATTACAATTTTGTGAAACATGTTTACAGAATCCGGTAATTTTCTTGAACAATGCTTTATTTCAGAACAGTAGCAAATTTTGAAAAACTTAACACATATTAAGATTTCAATAAAAATGTATGCGCTATACACACAATGCCAACAGGCTTCAATCACAATATATTAAAATTTTATATTATTAATAAATATAACGGAATATACTTTTGAATTTAATCGAACTTTCGACGCTCATTCAGAGATTTAACCAAAAGCGTCCGAGCAATCTTCGTCGAAGAACAAATGCGGATGGAGCTCGCGAGAATAACCTATAAATCTAATTAGACGGCAAGAAATAGAAATTTAGGATGATGCATTTGAAATATATAACACGATATCAAGTCTTTACCTGTTCACCGTTCCACCGGCCGATTTCGGCGTGGCTACGTCGAATAAATCGCACAGAAGATCATCTTTTCTGGAGTTTGGACTTTTAGCGCACGTGTTAGCCTATGAAACAAAATCCTGAATTAGTGTTCGAGTGGAAGTTGAGGGCATATTCCTGCATACGCGTATTAAGTTTACCTGCTCAGTCATTTTGTCATTTTCATTTTGAGCACTTGAATCTTGAATCTGCGGGGGTGACTCCTTTCTCGAGTGATCGCCTTTTGCAAGTAGTTTATTCTAAAAGTCAGAAGCGAAATTTGGACAATTCCACAACGGGGATAATACGTTTCCCTCCACTATCAGACATAAGAAATACCTCATAGACTTTCTTCGCTGCATTTGTTGGTGTTTTAGGTGATTTTCCATCTTGGTTCTGAAAAATTTGCTCGGATGAAAACGTAGATGATTCCTGAAAATAAATCATCATGTAGAAACATAATCCTTCTTAAAACCTTAATTCTTCATATATTTGTAGACTATTAAAATTTACTATATTTAAGCACACACAAAAAACCATTAATTATTCATGTTCTAAAAGTCACGTGCTCCCAAAGATCACGTGCACTTTAACGCGCACGGGCACCTTTAATGCACGTGCCTCCAAACGTCACGTGCATATTTGAAGCACGTGCTCCCAAACATCACGTGCATCTTTAAGGCACGTGCTCCCAAACATCACGTGCCCTTTAACGCACTTGCTTCCAAATATCACGTGCACCTTTAACGCACGTGCTTCCAAACATCACGTGCATTTTTAAAGCACGTGCTTCCAAACATCACGTGCACTTTAACGCACGTGTTTCCAAAGATCACGCGCACCCAAAGAACTTCAATGGATTTTTATTACATATTATTTACACTCCCTTGATGGGCCACCCTGGCCGTAGTTACCTGCAATAATGTGCGAGGGCTCGCCACCTTGAACTTTTTCTGCGGTGGTTCTGACACATTATTTTTTTTCAAGGTGAAAGGAGACTGCAATATAGACAACGCGTATAATTAGGCAAAATATTCGACGATTGCGTAATTTTAATGGTTATAACTTCTTACCCAAGCAAAAAGCCCCGGTGTTAAAGGAGAGCTCTCTGGCTTTTCTTTGATGCTCGAACCAGTGGAAAAGCTTCTCATTTTTGCCAACAGCGACTCCAGCAAGCTCGGTTTAGGATCGACCGATCCATTCGGAGCCAATGCTGGGGTAACGGTATGGAACTTGTTTGCGAACTGATGGAGTGGACTGAGTGGCAAAGAGGACGCTTCCGAATCCGTCTCAGAATTCTCCTCGAAAGAGGCGGTGTCCACGGAGCTGGTTGGGCTGTAGGTCGTTTCGGTGGAACTTTGACTGCTCGATAAAGGCAACGAAAGTCTAAAATTATTTAGCAAAACGTTACCTCCGTCGGTGTTGTTAACGCTACTTTCTGGTGTTGCGGAATTTTTCGGAAGAGATAGTACGGTGGATCCGACTGAATCACAACCTAGTTTTTGGTTGAAATCCGAACTTTTCTCGGTTTCAAACTTTAAATTTAGAGAAGATGCTGCGGTGTTCTTGTTTGCTGCGTGGATCAAATTGGCCCGAGAGCGAATTGGTGATTTCCAAATGTTCAACCACTTTTTTTCAAAATCTCTTTCTTCTGCCACATGGATCGATTCACCCGAAAGAATTTCTTGAACGGAAGTTACGCTTTCGGGCGAAGTAACGCCCGGATATGAAAACTCTGATCCAGGCAGGGCAACGCTGTCGCTGACATCATTGCCTAGCTCCAATTCCAGTTTCACGGAGTACAAAAAGCGGCTGCGATCGCTTTCGCATTTCGATGCCAGCGCTAGCTGCTTCTCATCATCGTCGTCAGCCAGGTTGATGATGCGATCTTCCTTCCACGAGATGTAGCGCTTACGAGGGGTTTCCAGATTAAGCGTCGGAAGGAAAGGTGGATCGGTTTGAGTCTGCGAGCTGCACAATTTTGGAGTTACAGCCTCGATACGTCGCATGGTATTGTCGAGTTGCTGCTGAAGCGACGAAACGTCGCACTCGTCCAAGCTCGAGGACTCCGAATTATATTCTTCCTCCATGTTAACTTCTGATGCTGCGTCGATCATTTGCGGTCGAACTTTAGTGCGACGTGGAGACATCTGGGTGGACACATCCTTCATTAGTTTAGGAGGAGTCTGATACTGGACTAGTTTTGGCGTTTGAACCATTCTCGACGTCTGTCCGTTGCTCTGAAAGACTTGGCAGATTTGCTGCGGCGTGTGTTTTAAAATGCTGCGGGGCATGGGAACTTGCCTCTTCTCCGGGCCAGTTGTATTTCTCGAGTTTGCACTTGATGGCTGGACGTTAGTCATTGCTGGACTGTTTGCCAACGGAGATTTCTTAGGCTGTTCTTTAAGCGGAGATTTCTTTGGCAGTTCTTTGAGCAGAGATTTCTTCGGCTGGTCTTTAAGCAGAGATTTCTTCGGCTGTTCTTTAAGCAGAGATCTCTTTGGCTGTTCTTTTATCTCCTTTTCAAGCTTTATTTGAGCGGTATTCATTGGTAAGCACCTGGGGGTTCGGGGTACCGGCCTGACGGTGGAGGTGACCTCATCCTCACTGTCACTGCTGAGTGTTATGACATCGTAGCCATTCTCCACACTATATTTTGGAAAGAGCTTAGGCCGTTGTCTTTTTGATTTGGCAAATATTTCTTCATCCTCTCTGGGGCTCTGGGGCGTGTTGTTTATGGCATTTGCATCAGAATGCGATGTTTCATGACTATAATGCATTATTACATGGGACTTCATAACTGGATTAACAGCTGAATCCATAGCTTTTTCCAACGAAATTCTAGGGGTTGTCGAATCTGGGCTTTCGGAAACGTGTGACAGCGGTGTGCCGGAATCGATTAGTAACTTGTCGAATGTATCGTCTACAAGTTTTGCATCTGCAAGGTTTTGGCTCAGCTTTTCTTTCGGTTTATTTGAAAGAACGCCCTTATGTTGATGACTACTTGTGTAAGTTTTATTGCTCAATTTCATAGGCGACAGATTCTGTGCCTGAGCTTTACGTGATCCAAACTTTTTTTTTGGCTTTAATTTGGAAGATAATGCTTGTTCGTCCGGTGCATAATCCTCGACTTCAGAGTAAGCACTTTCTCCGAGATCCATAAACCCACATTTTTTACCCGTTTTCTTTGTCATTGGCTCTTTACTGTGGTTTGATTTACTTGGCTCGGGTATTCGCATAGTCTGATTTTCGATTTCAGGCTTATAATCTGGATCCTTGTCATAATCATCTTCGTCATCTTCATCAACATCATAAACCTTTATAAATGAAGTCGATTCAGATTTTGATAAAAATACCACAAATATTTGCAAAGCTGATTTGGAATTGGTTTTTGAATTTTGTTCAAAATTTGAATCTTTTTCACTCACTATATCACCGTGTTCTTGATGTTTCCTGTTTGATTTGTTTAAATAATTGCTGGAGTCATTGATGAAGTTGAGTGTAGGCTTCTTTTTTGTAATTGCAATGGACCGCCTGAAACCAAATAAAGTTTTACACAGACACTTACTAAATAACTATACAAATATTTCAAACTTATGACCATGGGATGTACAACTTTTCAGATTTGTACCATTTGCTCGAAACGTTTGCATTCAACAGAGCTTCTTTCGCTTTGCTCCGTATCTGGTTTTTAGTTAAGAAAGGATAAAGAACGGTTAATCTTTTGCACTCTTTGTCCAGTGCTTGAGCTTTTTCCTTATTGATTCTGCGTTTACGACTGTTGGCAGATTCGTTGTAATTGCATGCAGCAGCTCTGCTCTTCCCTGCAAATATTCAATATCAGGATTTTGACATCAAAAACACACATAGCGACTCTGTGCATAAAAAGTCAAAATTATCCTGTAATGGGTGATTGTCTTTCTGTATGTCTTGAAATTACTTCAGGTTAAACTCGATTACTTCCACAGTTGTTAATTTGCGAAATATTCGATTAACTTTAATAATCGTACACATGCCTTTAGAAGAGTTCTTTTCTTTTAATTTATTACTAATTTGATGCGAATTCTTCTCCATGGGGGTTAATTATCTTGTTTCTTGTTTAGTGATGTCTTGCTAAAACAATATACAAATTGGTTGAAAGTCATCCATCTTAGCGTATTGATTATTTACTGATTGTTTTTCTAGTTTTTATATTAGCAACTTCTTAGAAATTAAAATTTGATGGCTGGTGAATCACTGGAAATATGGGTAGCAATATTCCATACAGAAATATTCATTTATAGGGGGAATATTCAAAATTACTTTCGCCCTCCTCTTCCCCATCCCCCTTCCCCACACACACACACTGAATTTGAAACAAAAAAGTGGGTAAGGGGAATACATGAATACGTGTATGGTAAATTCAATAATAAGATCGACAATTTATGATTGTAAAATAAGGGCAACGTCAAACCTAGAGATGTACCAAAAATATCATTTACAATGTTCGAAAATTTGAAATTACCTGTAGGGGGTGTGCAACCTAGAGTAGAACATAAGACATTGAAGGAGGATTAGAAATAAACAAACGACGATTAGCATCGAGTCTCCATTAAAAGAATGACAAAATGATGTTTTGAGTGGCGAGCTAAAAAAATACGTTCAATTTACCTGAATAATAAGCAGCAGGAAAACGCTAAAGCGAGTTCAACATGTACCAAAAAGCATCTTTGGAATTGGAACGTTTTTGCCGCCTTGTTCTGTTTACAGATGACGTCATAACGAAACAGCATCACGAGAGGGGGCGCTAGTCTCGCCAATGTTTATTGCTGTCGAATACCTTCGCCCATCAAATAAGTTTTTACTCGCAGTATTGCGCATGCGCCACAACCGGAAGTACATTGAATTTAAATAGTAACCACGCCCTAACAGCTGATCATGAAATAGTTTCCTGAGATTTTCATAAAACACACGATTCATAAGTGTTTAAAAATTCAATTCTTAAAATTTCCTCAAAGATCCAAGTACAAACAAAAATACAGGCTATATTGCAATTGATTCATGTAAAAAATTGTAATTTAGAGAAATGAAGAATTGTAGTGATGGGAATTTTATGACCAATGTTTAAACACTTATGAATCAGGCAGTTTGGACACCCGTTTAATACGTAAAAAATTCAATGCCCTTGGTTAATTATAAGTTTGTCGATTTTTAACATTAGTGTATTTCTGCAACACGAGGGCTAAACACCAACGCTACGGAATTGGCCTTCACCACCTCGCTACCTGGAAATTTTTACTACGAGGGGGAATTTTCACCTCCTCTCGAGGGGTCTTTAACGTACAGAGCGGAAGCGTGATCTATGCGGGACCACGGTTTAAACTCTGGTCTAAAAGAGCCACTTATTTAGGGAATTTAGCTTATCCATAAAATTTCCCAGGGAGCGAACCAAGCACCTTAAGGAGGCGCCATACATACGGTATTCGGCGAGTCCCGAGCGGCTACTCGCTGATTAAATATGTACCTAATACTTTTGGAAAAATGGCTTGCTTTTAACAAAATAAATGCTAAGGCACTATGGGACTCAGCCCATCTCGCCGGTGGAGAAGTATGGGGGGGACTAGAGTGCTTGCAGGTAGAAAAGAAATTGATTTGCTAAGTGTGAAGTGATGTGCTGTGTTTCTCGGAGGCTATTTGTGCGATTCTATACAGTAACCAAATAAGCGGGATGTTTGGAGTTATGTTTGATAGTAGTGAGGTCAGGAGGTCGTATTGCATATAGTTGGGAAACTTGCTTTTAACAAAAAATCATCTTATAATACATCAGCTACATTTAAAAGAAAAATCAAGGAACTTATTCCTTATCAATTTAATTACATAAAGACTTACATAGTTTATAATGTGAGGTTGGGTTGTCAAAAAAAAATAACAAACTGGAGCTCACTTCTTTGAAGATCCAAAGCCGGTAAATCCCATCAACGCCGCAATGTCAGGATCAGCATCCGCATCATCTTCAAAAGCTTCATTAGCTTTTCGTTTCTTTTCCTTTCTTTTCTCTCTTCTGTATTCTTTGACTCTGTCCTCCTGTTTAGAATAATAAATACGATAGTAAGACAGTTTAATAATTAAGACCTTAGTAGATTAAAATTTTCGGTGACAATACAAATGTAAATGTACACCACCAATCAAACCAGTTTGTAAATCCAAAGTTTTGTCAATTTTAAATAAGATTTATTTCTTACCTCTTCGCGTAATTCTTGCATCCGTTGCTCAAAATTGTATTCTTTCGTTTTTTCTTCAACTTTTCGTTTATTTTGTTCGAATCTCTGCTTCACTTGATCTACCGTAGAGCGTTCAATCCGCATGGACATGCCAAGATTGCGCTGATCTGCAAACATCAAGATCATTCGAATTAAAAATAAAACCAGATATAGTACGAGTTTGATAAAAATCTAAACATTATTCCTCAAAATTTGTCATTTATCTAATTGGACCCTCCTTCGTAAGGTAGGTTTTGCCTGGTTTTGCCTACAATTGCAATGAATTGTTATGACCAGTCATCAAAAATAGACAAGTTAAAACTCATGTGGAAAGTATGGAACATTTTGTATGGTGTCAATAGATGAATAAATTTCCTTGTTATGTGGTTAGATTTTTCGCAAATAGTTTTAATCACTAAGATTTTGTCCGCAGTACGGGAAAATCCATAAAATGCTGCGTTTGCATCGCCTAAACTGGTTCTTCCAAAAAAAAAATGTTATCGTTTTGTACGTACGTTTTTTGCCATTGATGTGGTCCAGAAAATTGATCGAATCCTTCACGACACAATCGCACACATTGCAGTAGTATCTAAAAATGAGTATGCAAGAAGACACCATTAACTAACCCCAATTGAAATGCTCCGGTAAGCTAAAATTTAAACACGTACCCTCCACTTTGTGATTGAGGAGTGGTCCTTGTAATCACGATGGACTTCCCTAGTTTAGAGTCAAGATCAACCTAAAATTGTAACGTTTATTTATTCGACATTGAATTTTACTTATAAAAAACGTGTTCCCCGAATTATAAGCATATTAACGTACTCTGTATTCTCTCTGTCGGAGGAAATCTCTTTTGACAGTCGGTTGTTTGAGATCCCCATTTTCTTCAGCTTCCAATTCGGCACGTATCCTTTCTGTTGCCAATCTTTCATATTCTTCTTGGTCCCATTTTCTACGATGATCCTCAGGTCTCTATAATAATGGTGAAAAATAGACAATGTAACACTTTCGAGGCTTTACTAGCCAATTTGTTGGGCCAACGTTGGCATGCAAATGCATATTAATTGGTCCCCATGGCATTATACATATCGTCCGGCTACATGCATTAAGACACAAGCTAATGACCACACGTATCTAGACACATATTTGTTGGCCACACGTATCTAGATACAAGCTTGTTGGCCACAAGTTTATAGGCCACATGTATCTCTCTGGATGTAAGTTTGTTAGTAACATGAACCTAGACACGAGCAATTGTTGGTAGCATGTATATATATACAAGCTTGTTGGTCACATTATCTAAATACAATATTTCTGGCCACATGTATCCAGACAAAATTTAAGTTATTGTTGGCCACATGAATATAAGCATTGCGACAACATATATCTAGATGTTTACTAGGCACATGTCTACACACACAAGTTTGTTGGGGTAATATGAATCTAGACACGTCTTTGATCCCCCCATGAATCTATACACAATTAAGTTTATTGGCCACATATTTCTGAAGATGACAACAACGTTACCAAGTCGCTCGAAGCAATCCGTCGATTATCATGCTTCGTAACTAGGGCTATACACATTTGAAAGAGGCCTAAATATCCCGATAAATTAGTGTGTGATTTTACTTACACTCGTGCTTGCATGTGCCATATTTCCACTGTTAACTATATAGCCGAGTCAATAGAAATTCAATGACTTGAACCTGAAAATAAACTGATCAACAACGACTGAACAACAACACTGTCCGCAATGAGAAACTAGAACGAAGTGTAACAAGAAACTATTTCTACTACCAAACGGAAGGTGTAGAAAGAAATCATGCGCGAGGAATGGCGTTCTCAGTACTTCCGTGACAACATCCGGTTTGATTTTTTAAAGCCGCCAAATTTGAAAATTTGATTTAAATTGCGTTTGTCGAAAATTAAACAAAACCTCTTTTGATCATTGCTCTTCTGAATTTTCTTATAGTTTAGGCTCCAAAACACACCGGTAAAATTCTGAAATTACTACAGAAAAGTTGCGTTTTTAATGAATAAAAACCGTGTTTTCAATGTAGATAAACATGATTTAATTTTTTTTTGAAAAACAGGGGTTTTGATGCAGAACTATCGTATTTTTATCCTCGAATTAAACTTGCATTTTTAATGCAGGAAAATCGTATTTTTCATGGAAAAACCTTGCAAAAAATCTATCGGAAAAAATCATTTTTTTTGCTCAAAAATGACGTCTTTTTTACCAACAAAAAGACGTATAAATGACAAACTTTGCTACTTGGGTTATGAGTGGGTTGAGGTGGTGCCAATCTGAGGGGTGGGAGTTACAAAGGATACACATTAGGAGTCGTTAGGGGTAATTACTAGGTAACCTGCTTTTGTACCAACATTGTTTGAGTTGTTGCGCATTTGCAAAATGAATTTCTTCAGGAAACAGGGGACGTTAAGACAGAGGAATGTGTGAGAGGGTATAAGTTTTTATAATGCCTGGATCTTATCGTTTAGGGAGTTATGGAATCTCGATGTTGCAGCTACGTACTTTCGTGGATTTTTTTAGCTTTTGGATCAAATCGGTGGAATAGCTGGAATCCCTGGGGAAAAAACAATAGAGATTTCTATTGTTAATTGGCCCGTTGTTTTATATTGGTTTTATTGGTATAAATTGTTTTCCATGGTTTTCTATTGTTCAGTCACTACATGCAGCTAAACCATAGAAGTAATAGAAGCCAATAGAAGTTAATACAGGAACCATAGAAAACAATTAAAATCAATAAAGTGGCCAAATTACAATAGAAACCAAACTGTCCTCTATTGGTTTCTATTGCTTTTTTCACCAGGGAAGGGGTGAATTTTGGATGAGGTAAGGTGATGGGAAGTGGAGCTGTGTAAGGAAGTACTTTAGTAGGTTGTCAAGCCAAGAGAGGAATAGTTGGTGGGATAGAGGGCGTATTAATATGGGGTGATTAACCTAAAGAAAAGAGGTATTAGATGCCACATGTTTAGTTTTACTGCCAATTGCTACATGGATAATTTGAATGATATGCAGATTGCTAAAAGTATACAATTTTACATGTTTCAGTTCTAAAATGGTTGCGAGTGGTGCAAAAGCCCGAACATGTCCTTTACATGTTCCGATGGGCCAGGGTTTTTCTCCAGGGTCTTCTTCATCTTCCGTTTAAAAACGTTTTGGATTTATTTTTGCAGTCCATTCTTTTCATCTCCCAGGAACTCCTCCTGGGAAATGCTCAACGTTATCCGGGGCATGGACCCTTGCGTCAGCGTCTGATTTTCACTCGGTGAAGTGGATTTTCTTGATGCTGCGCTACGGCATACTGTCACACAACTTAACTTTTTTCCGCTACATACGGTTTTCTTCTTGCTTACGGTCACCGGCACCGCATGGGAAACACTCACTGTTACCAGCGGCATGGACCCTTGCGTCAACGTCTGCTTTTTACTCGGTGAAGTGGATATTCTTGATTTTGCGCTACGGCTTGGACTTGCTTGTTTGCGTACTGTCACCCGTCTTAACTTTTTTCCGTAACGTACGGTTTTCTTCTTGTGTACGTTCATCGGCCCCGCACGGGAAATGCCCTCTGTTATCAGCGGCATGGACCTTTGCGACGACATCACACTTTCACTACGTGAAGTAGTCCCAACGTTCTTTCGTGATGCTGTACTCGTTCTCGATACCGCAGTGCGTGCGCTATGTGCGCTATGCGACGACATCACACTTTTACTACGTGAAGTAGTCCCAACGCTCTTTCGTGATGCTGTACTCGTTCTCGATACCGCAGTGCGTGCGCTATGGCTTGAACTTACGTGTCCAAGTACTTTCTTCGGTAACCGCTTTCTGCGACATACGGTTTTCGTCTTGCAGACTTTCACCGGTAATCGTTTTATGCCACATACAGTTTTCTTCTTGCATATTTTCACCGGTAATAACTGTTTTCTGTCACATACGGTTTTCTTCTTGCATACTCTCACCGGTAATAGCTGTTTTCTTCCAAATACGGTTTTATTCTCGCATACTCTCACCGGTAATAGCTGTTTTCTGCTACATACACCTTTCTTGTCGCATACCCTCACCGGTAAGCACCGTTTTCTACCACATACGATTTTATTCTTGCATACTCTCACCGGTAATAGCTGTTTTCTACCACATACCATTTTCTTCTCGCATACTTTTACCGGTATTTTCTGTTTTCTGCCACATACGGTTTTCGTCTTGCATTCTTTTACCGGTAATAACTGTTTTCTACATATGGTTTTCTTCTTGCATACTTTTACCGGTAATAATTGTTTTCTGCCACCTACGGTTTTCTTCTTGTATACGCTTCCTTTTACGCTACGTCTTGGACTGACCCTTCCGCGGTTAAGTACTTTCAGCAGCTTTGACTGTTTTCCACTACGTATGGCTTTTTTCTTGCTTGCGCTTCCTTTTGCGCTACGTCTTGGACTGACTCTTCCGCGTTTACGCACTTTCACCGGCTTTAACCGTTTTCCACTACGTATGGTTTTCTTCTTGCGTACGCTTCGCTTTGCAGTACGTCTTGGACTGACCCTTGTGCGTTTACGTACTTTTCCCGGTCTTAACCATTTTATACTACGCATGGTTTTCTGTTTTCTGCCACATACGATTTTCGTCTTGCATACTTTTACCGGTAATAACCGTTTTCTACATATGGTTTTCTTCTTGCATACTTTTACCGGTAATAATTGTTTTCTGCCACCTACGGTTTTCTTCTTG
>JAQGBW010004454.1:0-13751 GCA_034698625.1 Julus scanicus
AAAGTCTGTTTTGTTTCATGAAATGTTTATCAGGTGCGTACACTCGTGTTTTTTTCCGTGTTTTACAACAATTGTGTCACTCATGTTTCAAAAGACGCTAGAAACTTTGTGTTTCGTGTTTATGTTTTGTGTTTTATAATGTTTGATTTGGTGCGTACCGACCTTAACTGTGGACTTCAGCGAATAATTCATTTTACAGTAGAACCTGTCTAAGTGCATCCTGTGTAAATAAATAACCTCTCTAAATGCATAAAATTAGCCAATCAAGACTTGGGACCCATGTATACATACGTATGAACCTGTCTGAAAGGATATTTTTCACACCATTCTCGAGCGTATGCATTTAGACAGGAAGTTAACAATCATTTAGTCAAAAACAGATCTAAAACTTGGGAAGATTCAGGCGCCATCTATGATTAACTCCAAGCAACAAAGTGTCCAATAAAATGCACAGTTAAAATTATGCATTTTATTTACTTATTGCTTAGCCGGAAGTCCACATTTGAACTTAATTGTTTGAGTCAAATAATTAATATTTGTACAAATACTAATAAATCAGTAGATACTAACAATAATTTGATCAAAAACAGCTCTAAAATTTGGGAAGATTCAGGCGCCATCTATGATTAACTCCAAGCAACAATGTATCCGATACATACAGTAAATAGTTCTCAAAACTGTATTTCCCATATGGTCTTTCAAATAAAGGTATTTACATTTTACCATTGCGGATGTGACCGATTCTACACGATAAGACAAAAATGCACTAATTAGGCCCCCCCCCCCACTTCATCTTGCATAACCTTTTGCCCCTCCTGTCCTAATTTGACCCACGAGGGCGAATCCAACAGGACCGTAAATTTGTTCTCCGCAACGTCATTGTCCCTCATTACAAGAGCAAAACCTCAAACATTCCGACATACAGAAAGATAAAACCAGTAGAAAGGTATTTATTGCGGTGAAACAAGTTTAGACACGCGACCAAAACGGCGATTAACAAACCGCCGCCCATATTAAGGCTCATTAAGAGTAGTAGCCCGCTTGTTAATTAGACTTAGCTTGGAACAAAGAAAAACGCCAATTGATAAACCGTCGTACACCGCCAGGGGGAGCTCTGCATGTAGTCTCACCATAGAGCCAATAAAAGATAGCCTTAATTGACCTTAATTATGACGAAATATCTGTTGTAGAAAAAAGGTCACGCGAACAAAAACCTGTCTTAAATCGTGAGTTTATTTTTAATTGGTGTCCCTGAAGACATTCAATTAAAGACATTAGCCTCTCTTATTGAATTGTCCCTCTCCTCCCACCCCCCTCAAACGAATTGTATTGATTGAAAAGGTTCAATTAATGCTTGGAAGAACAGCCAAATATACTACATTACTTAACTTAAGTAACTGTTTGAATGGAAGCCCTGAACTGGAAAAGCACTGATGAGCGGAACCAGTTAACTATATGAATGGAACCAGTTAACTGGAACAACTGATGACTAAAGAAAGGTCTAGAACAACTTTCTGGATAACACGTCAAGATTAAAACAACTTAACTGGAGTAAATGTAAACACACACACACACACAAAAAACAAAGTTAAATGGAAATACTGATGAATGGAAACTTTGATATGGTGCAATCCATGACAATATAGCCAGTTAACTCCATGGAACAACGGATACTTGGAAACAATTTAATGGAAAAGTTTTGAGTTAACGTAGGGCTACCGTTGCATGAAAATTTATCGTAAGTTATTACCTCACCGTGTAAGCCGATTCCAAGCCGTTAGCCGTTACGTTAACGCTGTAAGTCATTTTGGGCGAATTGGAACTCCAAAAAATCCACGTTTTAAAACACTTTGAGTAACAATCCGGGAACGCAAAAATGTGTTTATGAGTTCCAAAAAGTGTTTTTGAGTTTCAGAAAAATCTTAATGAAGTCATAGCAACTTTATGTTCCTATACGTATGTATCTATTCCTATTTTTGTATTCCCATGGAGAAAACTAGGGACACATTGCTTGTAACAAATTGGGATCACATTATGTGTTTCAATGTGTTCCATGAGACGTGTTTCACTAAAAGTGCATTCCAAAATATATAAAAAACGCAAAAAAAACATATACATAAACAATACTGCATTATATGCACTAACACCAAAATCAAAGTCGTATATGTTGGAGAAATTGAGCACCATCTTGTGCTCACAGTTGATCAACAGGTTTCTAGAATATTCCAATTTGTTGGTTTTGTGACAACTTCCTGTCTTGTGTTTGTTATGCTCCTCCCCCTTTTTGGAAGCCATTGTTATTTTTCTTTGTTCTAAACACTCTACTTGTGATTCTGCTCAGCTCCAAAACTAATGACAGTTTGGCGCATAACTTGAAAATGTGACCCTGCCCTGACGATGAGGACCACTTCAATGGGCTATAACACATAATAATTGGAACAAATACGCACAAGTGATGATTAACTGAATATTTTCATCATCAGACAAGACGGCATTGTCAAACTTTGACGACAATGTCATTTCGCCACGAAAAATTTAATTACGTTAGGGCAGGTTACACTATGTTCACACCGAGCTTAATCCAGTTCCTCACAACTTGATTAAACTAATCCAGTTCGCGCGAATATAATTAAGTTGTCTGCTTTAGTGGGAAGTGGATTAACTTTCTGTCGTCTGCACTTCGTTTCAAAGTGGCTTCACTTTTTCATTTCATGTGGATTTAGGTTTTCTGTCGTCTGCACTTCGTTTTGAAATAAAATTTCGTTTGTGGATTCAAAGACAATTCCTCGTCCTCCATCTTGAAATGCAAACGAAATGGTGTTTCAACTTTTAGGGCGCCCTATATACTAGGTCATGTGACTGGCAGTGGCACCAGGTAAGTGTGTTCGGCGGTGTGAACACCACTGAACTGGATTAGGCTTGATCATGATCAGTTAATCATGATTAAGCTCGGTGTGAACATAGTGTAACAGGTTAGGTAAAAACTGGGTTAAAATAACATTATAGCATTTTAATGTCACCAATACAATTATTCTAAAATGGGGTATAATGATAGTCGGCGAAATGAGTTGTCGGCAAACATTGAATTGGCGGAAAACGATGAAGTCGGTTGTCGGCATTGTGGGTCTCAACCGTGCAGATTTCATACTTCACCGATTCTCGACTGGGTCGCCTACCCTGACTGTGGGTTTCACAGTTTTCCACAGTTCTTTGGGCCCCTAAACCCAAACCGCCAACAACAACAAAAACAACAAGTCAAGAATTATGTGACTTGCAATACTCGTTGTATTGCGGGGGTAATGGGGTGTGGAACTGAACTTAAAATATAGCCAAACTCGCAGTCGGCTGGACACTAGTTTAAAATAATTGTTATACAAACGATAATTTTCAGAAAATATTGACAATTGCTGCGATTTGGCCTCCACCGTAAAATAAAACCTCAAAGATATTGTTGAAGAGGGGAAAGGCCATGCATAATGCAAGCAACAAGCCCAGCACTGCCCCGCGAGAAGACAGCAAAGTAAGTGGTGGGAGGGTCGACAACAAATAATAAGACAGCGTTTAGCCGAAAAAATCGTAAAAACGGAACCCCCCAGCCGTGGCTCAAACTTCTGACAATGGGGCGTCCGAACGCCCAGGTGGAAAGCCTCAAAAAGCGACAGCATTCACGGGCAGAAAACGAGCACATGGCCGTCCCCCTGGCGGGAGGGCGCCGTTTAATTCAGGGCCTGGGCTTTCCATTGTTTGAACGTTCTGGCCCAGGCCGTAAATTAGCATCCATATGGGCACGTGCGGGTGCTAGCTGCATGTGCAACGTTCTCCAGGCCAAATAAACTTTTCGCTTATTTATTGCTTCAATTGTATGATTTAGTGAAAAATTCGACGTCACATTTCCGTTTTCTGAAATTCCATTTTGAGAAAATCTGCTCTCTGTGTCACGAAAATGTGCCTTGTCAAATTCCTTCAGCATTTCATTTCAAAGCTCAATTTTAACAGAATTTCCAAAGATGTCTTCTTCTGGATAAAAAGTTGAGGTCATGTTGAAAATACTCATGCATCAATATAAAGCAAATTTTAAATAAAACGTACTTGTTCCAGAGATTATTCTACTGAAATGTACATGCTGCAGAGACATTTCTACCCAAATTTAACTATTCCAGATAAGTTTCTTCTTAAAATTACCTGCTCCAAAGATATTTCTACTCAAATGTACCCACTCCAGATACTTTTCTACTCAAATTTATCTATTCCAGATACGTTTTTTTCTTAAATGAACCTGCTCCAGACCTACTCAAATGTACCTGTTCCAGAAACAATTCTACTGAAGTGTACCTGCTGCAGAGACATTTCAACCCAAATTGATCTATTCCAGATAAGTTTTTTCTTAAAATCGCCTGCTCCAAAGACATTTCTACTCAAATTTACCCACTCCAGATACTTTTCTACTCAAATTTATATATTCCAGAGACTTCTACACAAATGCACCTGCTTCACATACTTCTCTACTCAATTGCACCAATTCCAGAGACTTCTCTACCAAAATGTACCTGTTCCAGAAACAATTCTACTGAAGTGTACCTGCTCCAGAGACTTTTCTACTCAAATTTATCTATTCCAGATAATCTCCAAAGAATCTACTCAAATGAACCTGCTTCAGAGACTTCTCTACTCAAATTTATCTGTTACATAGATTTCTCTATTCAAATTTACCTGTTCCCGAGACTTTTCCACTCAAATGTACCTGTTCCAGAGACTTCTCTACTCAAATATACCTGTTCAAGAGACAATTCTACTCAAGTGTACCTGCTCCAAAGACAATTCTACTCAAGTGTACCTGCTCCAGATACTTCTACTCAAATGCACCTGCTCCAGAAACTTCTCCACTCAAATGTACTTGCTCCAAAGACAATTCTACTCAAATGTATACCTGCTCCAGATACTTCTACTCAAATGCACCTGATCCAGAAACTTCTCCTTTCAAATGTACTTGCTCCAAAGACAATTCTACTGAAATATACCTGCTCCAGATTATTCTCTACTCAAATGTACCTGCTCCAGAAACTTCTCTACTCAAATGTTCTTGCTCCAAAGGCAATGCTACTCAAAAGTACCAGCTCCAGATAATTCTCTACTCAAATGTACCTGCTCTAGAAACTTCTTTGCTCAAATGTACTTGCTCCAAAGACAATGCTACTCAAATGTACCAGCTCCAGAGACTTCTCTACTCAAATGAACCTGCTCCATAGACTCTTCTGCTCAAATGCACCTATTCCAGAGACTTCTACTCAAATGTACCTGTTCCACACATGTCATTGAATCATGATCTACTACACACATGCATCCAAAGGCACCTGTTCCAGACGCATTTAATTTCCAATGCACCTGCTATAGATACAACAATCAAACGATGACGGCGCCCCTAACACAAGCCTTCCAAATTCTTTTCAGGAGCCCAAAAACCCCTCATCGCCATTTAAATTTATTCGTCTGAAAATAGAAATACAGAAGTGTTGGGCACATTGCACCTCAAGCGGAAATAAAAAAAAAATGTGCGCGCATAAATCTCCCTGTCAGTGGCGACACGATGACAATAGGTAGAAAATCGGATGTTATTAAAATATTACATGTTCACGCATACACATTTCCTATGCATGAACGAGATAACTTTGAGAAGAAGGGAAACTCGTGTTGCAATGATGGCTGATGTGAAAAGGCGAACAGCAGCGACCCTTGTGGATGAAGTGCAAACGTATGGATATCCAGCGAATCTCACCATACTATTTTGTATTTTATCATTAAAATATAGTAGGATGTCAAGATTTGGCTACTTTGCAACTTGGACACTCACAGAATTTGTGATAGAAACAGTTCCAAATGATGAATGCAGAAAGTGTTATTGTTCTAAATGTTAAATCACATTTATTAGCTACATTCTAATAGGTTACTGCCAGCTTTAGAATAGTTGGGAAGTTATCGGATTCTATGTATGCTATATAGCATTCCAGTCACACTAAAGGGCCATTCAAAAAGACGTCTTTAAGAGGGGGTGGGGTCTGCTGGAATGTGGACATCATGTGTAGGGAAAATTAGCCTGAACGTCACGAAAATGTCGCGTCACGGAAACGCTTAACTTCTACTCTCGCCTCGAACCGGAAGCCGGAAGTTAATCGTTAACAAATGGAAAGCAATGCATAAAATCCAACTTTTCCTAGGAGCTTAGAAGTTTCACTTCTACCCCACGAGAGTCTCGCGCATATTTTTGGTTTTCTGTTTGAGTTTTAAAGGTAAGTGAAAAAGGAAAGGAACACCAGAAGAAATGTGTCCATATTCCCAAATGTGCTTTAATTTTTTAAATTTCTGTAAAGTCAGGAATTATGACTAAACTTGTGTTAAACACCAATTTTATGCTGGAATTTTCCTTCAAGATCAAGACATTTCCAATAATTATTAAATCTGGAAATCAGTAAATTTGGAAATCAGTAAATTTGGAAATCGGTGCTTGGATATTTAGAGGATGGGCCTTTGTATGTTCCAAAAAGGTTATTGGACACCCTATTTTACAAAAAATTGAAGGACGTCTATTAGGAGGAAGGGAAGTGGCAGGGGGAGTTGAGGTCTGGGATAAAATGGACAACGTGTGGACGGGGGAAGTCAATATTTTAAGGAATTTCGGGGACATCCTTTTTAATTACCCCTAAGGTTACCAGCCACCCACATGTTGTATTTGAAGGTATTTGATAGGTACCCCTAGCAAATGGCGCCTTAGGGCTGAATGTATACAAGGTACAAAAATTGAACTATATGTCATAGATAGTAATAAAATTCCACAGTAATATCATAGTAATTGCATTTTATAGCAATATAATAGTAATGGCATTCCACAGTAATATCAAATGGTATAACATTCCATAATAAAATCATTTAGTATAACAATGTATATAGTAATACAAAATCATCATATATTCCCTACTCCAAGAGTCACATGACAATTGCATCCCTATTTTGTAGCTGTTGTGGAAGGTTTAAACCCACCTCGCCGACAGTTATTTCGCCGACTCCCATTATAGACCAACATAGAATGTTTTTACCCTAGTTTTACCCAGTTTTTACCCTTAAACATGCCATAACCAAACCCCTTCTCTCAGCAGCGCCCCTCACGGCTTGTTTACGTTCATCGAAAGCGATGCCAATAAGGTGGTGCTAAGGTCGATTAAGCCCCCTCCCCCTTTTGTATGCATTTATGGGGGGAGAAAAGAGGGGGTATTCCAGAAGTGTTTTGACAACTCTCTTCATGAAGCGCTGCTAAGCCGCGGTGGGGCGCAGGAGAAAATGGCGTGCGTGGAGAGGGATTAGGTTGGAGCGTTTAGTGGATTAAGGGGGATTAGGCCAGGAGGGGATTAGGCCGCCTTGGCCGTTGTCCTGCGGCTAGGTAAGGCGACGAATTCGTTTGTGACAGCTTGACGGAGAGGCTACCCGGCTGCTGGGGGCTCCCACGCCGAATCTGGGACCCTCCACGAAATTCAAAACCAATTGGAGCCCGTGGGGGAGATGAGCATCTAGATGCCATCCAGGAGGGGCAATGTCTCCTCACCTCCGTCTCAAATTGTCACGTCAAAGGTGATCCCCTGACGAGGTCTACAAGTGTACTGACACTCGGCATTGGTAAGCCAAATCCTCATAACCACCCTTACAAAAACATTTTCGCACCTGTTTACCCACAGCAGTTATAAAAGTTGCCCTGGGGCAGGATGGAAATCTTGACCTGTCCACGTCTCCATTTGGGTTAAATGACATGTGAAATGGTGTCATCAATATGTTTATTTCTGGTGTTTATCAGTGTTTTTTATGTCTTGTTATATGAAAGTTCGAGGAACCTTATGTTTTTCTATATGGGAGAAAAAAGATGATGTAGATTTTAATGATGAGAATGGGAGAAAAGAGATGTTACATACTGTAAAGAGGAGAATGGGAGAAAAGGGATGATATGGATTGTAATGAATAGAATGGGAGAAAGGATTAATACAGGTTATGATGTTGAGAATAGGAGAAAATAGATGATCAAGATTTGAACGATGAGAATGGGAGAAAAAGAATAGATTGTGATGAGAATAGGAGAAAAGGATTGTGAAGAGTAGAATGGGAAAAAATAATGAAACAGATTGTGATGAGGTAAATGGTAAAAGGAAAAGAGACAGGTTGTACAGAGGAGAATGGGAGAAAAAGAATAGATTGTGTTGAGAATAGGGGAAAATGAATTAGACAGATTGTGATGATGAGCATGAGAGAAAAATAATTAGACAGATTTTATTGATGAGAATGGGAGAAAATGGATGAACCAGATTGTAATGAGGAGAATGGGAGAAAATGACTCAGACAGATTGTGATAAGGAGAATGGTAGAAAAGGAATAAGTAAGATTGTGATCGGGAGAATCAGAAAATGGAATAAAACAGATTGTAATCATGAAAATGGGAGAAAAAGAATTGATTGTGATGAGAATATGAGAAAAGGAATCAGACATATTGTGATGAGGAGAATGGGAGAAAACGACTGAGACAGATTTTGATGAGGAGAATGGGAGAAAATGAATTGGGACGATTGTAATCGGAATAATCAGAAAATGGAATAAAACAGATTGTGATGATGAGAATGGGAGAAATGGAATGAGACAGAAATGGGAGACTAGGGATAGTACACATTTTAATGATAGGAATTGGAACAAAGGGATTAGAAAGGTTGCAATGAGATTGGCAAATTACATGTAGGTATGTGGTATCGATGATAATAGAAAACAAAGAGGGATTAATTGTGATGACGATATTTGAAAGAAAATGGGTGAAACAGATGGCAATGATGAGATTGGTAGAATGGTTGTGTTAGATCGTAATGATGATGAAATTATAAAAACAGTGAATTTGAGATAGAAAATAATCTGTTTAGTAATAACCTGATCTGTTAACCTGGCACAAACAACAAATCAAGAGTGGGTTATAAAAAAATCTGAAAATATAAGAACTTCGACAGCCGCTGTCTATTTATATGAACAATGAATGTGTGAAGCGCCATTGTGGTCGATTGACAAACGAACTCGCCAAGGATGCTTGAAGATAGCCAAAACACTCGACAAATTTAGTTCCAAATTCGATTTCAAGCTGCTGCTCGCCAGATGGCGGCACACCGAATTTCTTTGTCGATTAAAGAATACATGTAAAATCGTTGTTTAGCAACGAAGGCGCAGACACAAGGCCAATTAAAGTGAAATACGCCGATAACGATCCATTATCGAATAAACCCTCTCTTATTGTCGTACAGAAAAACAATGTTAAAAAGAGGGTCAAGCTTCAGACTATTTCTTAAACCTTGGCTTAAAATAAAGTCTTCCCTGATGAAAAAAACAATAGAAACCAATAGAGATTTCTATTGGGGTTTCTATCGTTATTTGGACACTTTATTGGTTTTAATTGTTTTCTATGGTTCCTGTATTAACTTCTATTGGCTTCTATTGACTTCTATTGGCTTCTATTGACTTATGGTTTGGCTGTATTGACTGAACAATAGAAAACCATAGAAAACAATTGAAAGCAATAAAACCACTAGAAATTTTCTATTGATACCAATAGAAAACAACTTTCCAAATAACAATAGAAATCTCTATTGTTTTTTTTATCAGGGTTGGCTTAGCAAACATGGATCGAGATAGCCATTTAGTTCACAGCTAAAGGCTAGCTAATACTGTCTGTGATTGGCTATTAATATTTTTTAATGCAATTTGCATGCTTTTGAATTCCAAATAATAATAAATTTCACTGTTATGCCTAGGCTTAAGTTTGTCATTAAGCCTGAGCTTAATGCTAATCCACAGTGGATATCACCAATTTTTTCAGCCTAAGCTTAAATAATTTAAACCTGACTTGTGGACTAAATATTTCTTAGGTCTCAACTTAGTCTGGGCTGGCTCTCTCCATTTCTTTCTAATCTGAAGTTTAAATACCTTTAGCTAGGCTTTATCTTATAATTTAAGCCACGATGGATATCCCCACAGTATAGGTTAGAGCTCTCATTATGCGGACGTCTTTTTTGAATGGCCCCAAAGGGAAACAATTTTCACTGCCAATCAATTAACGTAAAATAGTGCAAAACCACAAGAGGTAAACGTGGACGTCTAGAAGGAGTGGGCGATCTGGCAATCAATGGGCGTCCATTGGCCCCTAAAACCGGCTTAGCCAAGTAAATGAAACAATCAATAGGCCTTCGCAAAACGTTCCACCTGGAAGCCGGTGTCGAAATTCACTGGCATATTCATGAATTCCGAGGTGGAGCCGGACCCGTCCCTTGTAACCTCACGCCAGGTTGGTGGTCGATTCCCCCGCCTTAAATATTTTATTCGCAGATTAGCATAGATCAAAAGACTCGGATTATAATATATCCTCTGATACGCGTGTTTAAAGGACGTCGGCCATCTTGGAGAACCAACAAATCTTGGAAAAACGGCCAGCAGCAGAATTAACACAATCGTTCCGTGAAATGTACAGATTTACATAAATGTGTCATCGTAATAAAAAGGGAATACTTCTGATAAAATAACAGAATACCTCCACAATAGTCCTGTGGTTTTTTTTATTTGTCACTAGAAGTAACTTTCTATATACTTTGGGCACTTTGTTACTTCGTTAGGATACTGGTTTCGATATTTTCTTACAATCCTTTGGTCAGCATAGTGATACTTCTTTGTGATACTGGGTTTCAATACTTTCTTCTAATACATTGGTCAGTAGCGATACTTTCTTCCAATACTTTAGCTAGTAGCGAAACTTCGTTTTGGTACTTTCGGTTTTGGTACTTTCTTCCAGTACTTTGGTCAGAAGCGATACTTCGTTTTGATACTGGCTTCGATACTTTCTTCCAATACATTGGTCAGTATAGCGATACTTTCTTCCAATACTTTAGTCAGTATAGCGATACTTCTTTGTGATACTGGTTTCAATACTTTCTTCTAATACATTGGTCAGTAGTGATACTTTCTTCCAATACATTAGCTAGTAGCGAAACTTCGTTTTGGTACTTTCGGCTTCGGTACTTTCTTCCAGTGCTTTGGTCAGAAGCGATACTTCGCTTTGATACTGGCTTCGATACTTTCTTCCAATAACAGTAGCGGTCAGTCGCGGTACTTCGTTTTGGTACTTTCTTACAATAACTGTGATCGGTAGCGATACTTCGTTTTGGTAATTTCTGTTTCGGTACTTTCTTCCAATACTTTGATCAGTAGCGGCACTTCGTTTTACTACTTTCGGTTTCGGTACTTTCTTACAATACTTTGGTCAGTAGCGGTACTTCGTTTCGATACTTTCTTCCAATACTTTGGCCAGTATAGTGCTACTTCGTTTTGAATCTGGCTTCGATACTGTTTCCAATACTTAGGTGAGCAGCAATCCTTCATTTTGATACTAAGTATCTATATTTTGACCGACACACTGCCATCCCTCCCAGGCACACAAAACACTGTTTGTCGGAGCGTCGTATGCCTCCGGTAATCGCTATCATCCCCGACTTGTCCCAGCAGGGCTTAACGACATCGAAGGCGCCATTAATGCGATTCGATGTGCAAGCTATTGGATTACAATAAACAAATTCAGTCGAAAACAACAGTGCATCCATATGGGAAAGGGTTACTTGGGTCACCCATGCAAACCATCTGCTTTTTCGTCGATTCTTTCCTGCCTGTTGCTCATGCAAGTATGACTCGAGTTTCCATTCGATGCTCTCATATCGTTTTTTAGGTCGCACATTTCACTGGGTCGTCCATAAATTGTTTCACGCTGATTTTCAACAGTTATACAATATCACGATTTAGTTCAGATAACATAGGTTTCCGACCAAGATTCATCACCTCCCAGCAGCTTATGAGCTTTTTACAACTGGTTTTCCGTAGTTTGAATTAAAAATGGCTTTCTTGGAAACCATTTGACACCTTAAAAATGTGGACATATATGTAACAACATTTTCCACCAGGGATGCCTTGAAAAAGTGCCCTTTCACAAAGTAACCCCTCATTAAATGGTAACTTTGATTCGGAAATTTGATGAGAATATTTAAGCTTCAATAAAAACATCCACCCTGGTAAAAAAAAAAAAACAATAGAAACCAATAGAGATTTCTATTGGTTTGTTTTGTTATTTGGACATTTTATCGGTTTTAATTGTTTTCAATGGTTCCTGTATTGACTTTTATTGGCTTCTATTGACTTCTATGGTTTAGCTGTCTTGACTAAACAGTAGATAACAATAGAAAACCATAGAAAACAATTGAAACCAATAAAACCAATAGAAATTTTTTATTGATACCAATAGAAAATAACGTTCCAAATAACAATAGAAAATGGTTCCTGTATTGACTTCTATTGGCTTCTATTGACTTCTATGGTTTAGCTGTATTGACTGAACAGTCGATAACAATAGAAAACAATTGAAACCAATAAAATCAATAGAAATTTTCTATTGATACCAATAGAAAACAACGTTCCAAATAACAATAGAAAACAATAGAGATTTCTATTGGTTTCTATTGTTATTTGGATACTATATTGGTTTTAATGGTTTTTTATGGTTCCTGTATTGACTTCTAAGGTTTAGCTGTATTGACTGAACAGTCGATAACAATAGAAAACCATAGAAAACAATTGAAACCAATAAAACCAATAGAAATTATCTATTGATACCAATAGAAAACAACGTTCCAAATAACAATAGAAATCTCTATTGTTTTTTCCACCAGGGCAAGCTTCCTGAAGCCTCTGTCTCGTGACTTCCGGAACAAAATGGCGTCCACTCCGGGCAGCAGAAGGCATCCCTTCAACCCAATTTCAACCCTTTCGTTACAGTGCCTTCATAACCGTAAATCACAACCGCATATGGGTCTCAAAGGATTGCGTTTTTCGAACGGAGGATTATCAAAGAACGTGCAATATCGAGGTCATAATTCAAATTAGTCTCGTTATACGCGCTAGTAATAACGTCCAGGGTTCACGCAAAGGACCCTTAATGAGGCGAGCAGCCAACGAAGGACCAGCGATGAGCAATTAAAGCTGCTCTCAAGCGTATTCACCGCATTCACACATTGTCCGATTTTTTTCAGTCTTTTAAAACATCGTTTCGATTTGATAAAACATGTTCTGCAATCAAGGATTACACCATTGATGGGGTTTATGGGATCAAGAAACCTCCATCCAATGAGAATCATCCAAAAACATTTTTTTAAAAAGCTATACTGGTTAGTGGTTAGGATGAGAAAACACAATACAGCCAGCAGAAAATCTATACTGCACTTTATTCCAATTAACAACAGTGTTTTTACAACAAAGTGCATTTAATAACAAAACTTAAAACTGCAAATATTTGCAATTATGAATGCTAGGAAACGGCATTTTTCAGTAAAAGTGCTATTAAAGTGCAGTTCCAAATAGCAGAAAAACTGTTTTTGAAATTACTGTATTTTTAAAACTGGAATTATCCAGAACACCGGTTGAAGAACACTGCTTTCACTTATTTCTAGAACACAAAACATCATTTTCATAAGTTGTGTGTTTCTTAAACTCTAAAGCCTGTTGCCCACCTGGCGAAAATCACGCACAACTCAAACCTGAAACCTAAAACTCACAAAATGGCGTGTCAATTCCCATCTGACGCACCTCACAAAAGGTAAAACGATCGGCGCTCCTGCTAGTGGCGTGAAGCACGTGACCATTTTACCATATTT
>JAQGBW010004455.1:0-13749 GCA_034698625.1 Julus scanicus
GATTTGGGTTAAAAATAGGCGGATTCTGGTTGAAATTTGTAAAATTATTGGATTTCGATGGGGGGGGGGGAGGGATCCCTAATATCCCCAAAATAATTCGTGCAAAATAATGTTTATTCCACCCATTCAATGCTGCAGTTGGTTTTATTGGTTATTTCCTGGAACGCCATTTGCATCTCGTTTGGCTTCCTGTTATGTCTTTCCAACTTATCTCGAACCTAAGAAAAATGTAACCAAATAAATTAAGAAAATGCATTAACAACTGTGCAGGTGTTTCTATAAACTAAGTTGTTATTTACCTGTTCCACGGCTAAGAACACTCGCAAAAGGTTCCGCCCAGTTAACTTCTCGAGCATTTCTTGAGTCCATTCTCTCTTTACCAGCTCGTCCAGAAGATACGGATACTTGGACACGTCTTCAAGACCCTGCGTGGTCCTATTTAGGAGAAAAATGTTAATTTTTCGTGGAATATTTTTGGCATACTACTTCTACAGACACCTACTTCTTGATTCCATTAAAGTCACCACCGATTCCGACATGGTCGACTCCAATACGGTTCTTGATGTATTCTATGTGGTCTAAAAGTTGAGAAAAAACATTTAATCTCCACTTCGAAGATGTATTTAAATCGAAACAAATCATTTACCGGCCACTTGCGACCGCGTGGCGTTTCCAGAGCAGGTATTAATGGAATATGGATAAAAGGTAACCATTATGATCCCGCCATTCGATTTCTAGAAATAATCATGTTGTTATAAATTTGTTTTGAATAAAAGCCTTACCAAACCATGAACTCGACGAATGTATCTAAAAAACGTACAACTCGATGAAGTACGTCGTCTGGAACACCACGTTCATTTATGCAAGTAGCGTTAACAGAGGAATGACTGAAGATGACTGGGGCTTCAGTCACGTCCAGAGCATCTTTCATGGTTGCTAAAGAGGCACCTGACAGGTCAACCATCATTCCCAACCGATTCATTTCAGTGACAACAGCCTGCAATTGTTAGAATTATCAGAAATGTATGCACAATTTTGATAATTCCAAGAATGGCTGGTCAAATGCCATACTTTCCCAAAATACGTCAATCCATCATCATAGGCCCTTTGGATAAAAAAAAATATATAAATAAAACATTAACCAAGAATGATTATTTAAATTTTTCTTCGCTCCTAATCTTTGTTTTTCGAAAATTTAAGATGGCGGATTTACCATGGCGTATCACAGTTGAAAGTTAGGGTCAAGTACCTCACACCTAGGTCATAAAACATGCGTAAAACGCCCAAACTACTGTCGATCGAATGCCCTCCTTCAACACCAATCAAACTGGCAATTTTGCCATCTACAAAAGCGCTTTCAATATCTAAAAAACGAGAAAAAAAAATCGAATTTTCCTCCACAACTTTCACAAATCTTCTAGAACAGCAATTCCTTACCTTTGACACTGGTGGCAAAAATAAAATGAAGCGAATATTGTTTGACCATTCGTTTAATTAAATCTATTTGCTCCAGGGTCACCTGCACCACGTTTTTGAATTGGAATTCGCAGCTGCAGTAGACCGACCAAAACTGAATTCGTAAATGTGCTGTCAGTTAGGTTACTCATTAGGTTACTCATTCATTATTGTCATTCAAGTGTAAATTAACTTACCTGAGCTCCGACTCTTCCCATGCGGAGTCTGGGGATATCCGTGTGCGACCTATCATGGGATTTCCAGGGATCCACTGATGTCAGATCTTCCTCAAGATCAACTCCAGACAGATTTCCTACAAGCGATCTCACCACATATGCAATATCGTTATGTCTGAATTGAAATGAAAAATTGAAATGAACTTTGATTTTAATACCGAGTTTTTGTCAATTCAACAATAAATTTAAACTGAAAATATTCAAAAACAGTTGTTTACCCATCAATTATC
This sequence comes from Julus scanicus, assembly GCA_034698625.1. Taxonomy (NCBI): domain Eukaryota; kingdom Metazoa; phylum Arthropoda; class Diplopoda; order Julida; family Julidae; genus Julus; species Julus scanicus. The sequence continues at coordinate 1,922 of JAQGBW010004455.1, forward strand.
GGCGTTGATGCCAGCGCCCTGGCCACAATTGGATCCACATCTTGTAATGGTAAATTGTTTTTGTGAGTGGTTGTTGCTGCGATGGCCACACCAAGGCCTACCAGAAGAACCGCGGTTACCACGACAGCCACCACTGTCCACTTCCGGTTATGCTGGGATCTGGATAATAAACTGGTGTAACGGTCCTAACAAGAGGAAAAAAAGCATGCAATTCAGATATTATATATAACATAATCCAATTGTAACTCTGGATCTCCTGAAAAATCTATCAAGTTTGTATTTTACTGAATTTCAAGAAACGATTCGAAAGATATCAGTGAATCATGAAACTGAGGAACATTTTAAGTAATTTCAAATATAAAGATCAGATATCCAAATATCAACCGTAGAATCTGAATGAATCCCTGAAAGTTTTAAAACACGGTCAGGACCAACATGAATTAATTCCATCACAATTATAGAATATTGGTTATATATTATAAAAATAATCTGTCTTTATATTTGTGAAAGATTACAATTTCAGTAAAAATACATTACACTGAATATCTTTACACCTTTTCAAACATTGTCTGTTAGATAGATTTTTTTGGATTCCATGTCAAATTTCGTGAATTGACTTTCAATTTTCTAGGACTAAGTTCACAAAGTGCTTGCAAATGAATCACTTACCATTGTCCTTTATATTTATCTCCTCCAAGCTTTAAATTGGCTTCTTGTACTTATCGGCACAAAACAGTTTTTCAGTACAAAGCAATTGTGTCCCTGGTTACCTAGTATAACGTTAAAAGTTCTTAAACGTTTGTCATTGGTCAGTCGAGAAACGTTCAAATTTCAGGATATTGCTACCAATCTGAATTTTAAATCAGTGTGTTCGTGATTTGCATACTAAAGCCAGGTCCTAACTTTTGAGAAATTGGAGACAGCGGCGATAACTTGTCAACTTTTGCGATAAAATTACCGTAAACAGGCTTTCATCAACATCATCATCAATAACCATGTACTCGGTGCAACAGGATTTGTACTACTTTATAAAAAAAAAAAAATTGGGTTTATTAATGCCTTTAAGGAATCAAGGAAAAATCTCTCTGAATCAACAAACAATGCTTAATTTATTATGGCTACTGCATGACATTTATGATAATTACATACTGGAATTCTTTCTGAAAATCCCAGAAAATGACGTTGTTCTAGTTAATTAAGTTAAGATAAGTTATTTGTCTGTTTAAATAGTGTCGTGTGCTGGGACACAGAAACACACAAGAAGTTTGTCAGAAAATTGCCTCGAATTTTAAAATTCCCTGCCATTTTTCTTTTCTTAACTCTAGTTAGTAAAATGTGAAATTGAAGGATGAAAATAAAAATTAATTATATGCTATAAGTTCAGATAATCATAGATAGAGTGTAGTCGTTGAAAGCCTCGAGTGACAGCTAGCATATTATACACGATATTTCAAAGAATTACTTGTAAATGTATTACCTTGTTTACAGACTATATTATCTCCAGATTCACATACTTTGCAATCCCAGACGTTGTTGGCTAGAAGGCATTATTGAATACAGATATTGTGAAAGTGCCCAATTGAGTTAATTAGGCTTTCCAGGCAGGCATGTAATTGTTTAAAATAAGGGGTCATATACTGTTGACTCAAGTAATAAATGATGATTCGAAGAAATCGCAGTTTTATGGCATGACACCCTATTGCGCCAAGAGCATTGTAATTCTCTTCTGGAAGTCCTTGAAGCTCTTGTTAAAAATCCAGTTTGATGAAGATATCCTGCTTTTGCTTTCATCAGTTTTTCAGCTGACACATGCTTTAGTTGAAATTTATCGTGGTGTTTTTGATTTGTGCCTCTACAACTGCATTTGTCCAGCTGCGTGTCTTGAAAAAATATACTCTATAAAATGTAGAAAATTCTTAAATATATTCAATGGTCTCGCCATCTGTCAAAATTGTACATATTGCAATGTTTGTGAAAACACATTGAAATGTGTTGTTATGTTTTTTGATGAGTTCAGATATAGTAGAACCTGTCTAAATGCATCCTGTGTACATGAATAAATGCATAACATGTGCAGGTCCCGACTTGGGACCCATGTAAAAACGAATAAACTTCACTAAAGTAATAATGAATAATTTGTATTGGCCCCAATGATTTTGTAAGTGAATATCAACAATGGAACTGCAAAAAATATCAAAACTAAGTTGAGGTTACTAGTTAGTTCTAGAGATTGTGGTTGGCTGACCTTAATCTTGTAATTAGTCTCTAGTCATCTAGGACTGAGAAAAGGGACATTCACTATTTGGCAGCTGTACTGTATGTGTGCATGTCTTCTGATGAACCTGTCTAAATGCATATTTTTCACCAGTCCCGAGACAGGTTCTACTGTAGTTACATTTTTCTTATGGAATGTTATTAATGACATTTATATTAATATTTTGCTTTGTTTTCTCCTATACAAAGTTTTTAAAATCGTTTAACATTGATAAAAGTTTAACCATAACAAAAAAACATTACTTAAATTTTCATATTCACAATTATCATTAAAAATAAACTTGTTTTCAGTTTCACAAATAATACGTTCATTAGAAAATTGGCTATCAAAGGAAGCTGCTATAAAAATAACTAAAAATGGAGAAATTTAAAGTTACAAAATTCTTACTTTTCAAGCATTTGTTTGATCTGCATGTATACGAACTTGAGAAAGCCCAAACTCCTTCTGATAAATTAATTTACCATGGAATGGGTTGTTTGAGCAAGTTGTAACTTCAAAGATTTTAAAATGCTTTGTTCACATTTTGTTTTGTTTACAATAAAGAGGACGAGTTTAGTCTTAGCATAAATTTATTGAGCCAAACCAAAGTTTCGATAGGAAGCCCTCTGGCCTTTACTGATTGAAATCAAGAAAACTTGAGTTTTACACATCATTTAAAAGGGCATTCACAGAGAACAATACTTTATTTGGTTCAGGTGGTTAGTTCAGAACGAAAAGGTATTTCCTTGTTATCATTCTTTGCTAAACGAAATTGTTCAATATTCCTAAAAAAATTCATTTCTCAAAATCTACTAAAGCTGACACTTTGTTACAACTTCATTGAGAACCGATTACATATAGCATCTGCTTGGCTCTAAAACTGGAATGAGTATACATGTTGATAGCATAATCTATGGATGATTCTTGGTATTTGAGCTCTCCGTGAGACTGGCCTTTGTCATGGTGGTTAGATTCACTACACCTTTAGTTTTTTTTAATGTCAGAAAATTTACTAATCCAACCATGGGACACTACAGTTGCTCTTCTTGGTTATTTCTTGGAACTGCACTTCCGACTCGCCTGGCATCCTGTTTTGTCTTTCCAACTTATCTTTAACCTAGTAAAAATGTGAGAAAAATGAATTTATAAAATACACAAATGTCTTTGTTCGTACTACGTATTTCTCAAACTTCATGTACTACACTTGTAGTTTTTTTGACCGGTGTGCCACGACACACTAGTGCACTGCATAGGGTTAGTAGATATATGGGGAAGTTTGCACATATCTTCGATTTTTTTAATATATTAATACTGCTTTTTAACAAGTTATTAATTACCTGTTCCACAGCCAAAAACACTCGCAACAGGTTTCGACCTGTCAACTTCTCGAGCATTTCTTGGGTCCAACCCCTCTTTACCAGCTCGTCCAGAAGGTACGGGTACTTGGACACGTCCTCAAGACCTTGCGGGGTCCTAGTTTGAATAAACGAGCTTATTTTTTGTGAAATATTTTCATTTCAAAACCATTTCTTACTACACTTACTTTCGGATTCCATTGTAGTCGCCACCGATTCCAACATGGTCGACTCCAATGAGGTTCTTGATGTATTCTATGTGGTCTGAAAGATAAAAGAACGGATTTGTTATCCACATTATGGCTTAATTCAGTTGAAAACATAGAATTTACCTGCTACTTGCGACAACGTGGCATTTTCAGAGCAGTTAATGAAATCTGGCACGAAAGTAACCATTATGATCCCACCGTTTGCTTTCTAGAAGTAATCACATTGTTATAAATGTTTATTGTACATGACAACTTTTCAGAATCTTGAGAACCTTGAACGCAAAGAATATACCTAGAAGACTTACAACAAGATGAAGAACGTCGTCCGGAACATTGCGTCCGTTGAAACAAATAGCATAAGCTGAGGAATGACTGAAGATGACTGGGGCTTCAGTCACAGCCAGGGCATCTTTCATGGTTGTGAACGACACATGAGACAGGTCAACCATCATTCCCAACCGATTCATTTCAGTGACGACAGCCTGCAATTTTCAGAAGTACCAGAAATCTGCAATTCGTGTAACTGCAATTCCAGGAATGGTTGGTCAAAGGCCATACTTTTCCAAAATGCGTCAATCCATGATTTTCAGGTTTTTTGTTTGCAGTTGATGCATCTGCCCTGTTGGGTAAAAAAATAATCAACATCGAGTTGCACCAATCTCCAATTCGAGCAATTTTCAATTAAAAAACATGGGGCATGTTTCGATGTTTCGCACTAGCCACACCTGAGAATTAATCTCGACCTTCGGCATATACTATCAGAAATTTCGGAGAACAAAAAGAGATACTTGTGCCTTGCTCTCATCTATTTACAATTTTACTTCCTACAAATAGGATGCTCTCGTGAATCGTGATTCTCGTTATTTTTGCCGATTCATCGCAGCTTCTGTTATTTTTTCAACAACAATTTCGACTTAAATTTGAGCAATTTTGCACTAAACACAAAAATGGACCAAGAATGACTGCATTCTCAATTCTTCTTCACCAAATGTTTGATTTCTGCAAATTCAAAATTGTGGACTTACCATGGAGTGTTGCAGGTGTGGGTCAGGGTTAAGTACCTCACGCCTAGTTCATAAAACATGCGCAAAACCCCCAAACTGCTGTCGATTGAATGTCCTCCTTCTACACCGATCAAACCAGCAATTTTGCCATGTTCAAAAGCGCTTTCGATATCTGAAAAGGGAACAAAAATCGAATTTTTCTCCCCAACTTCCACAAATCTTCCAGAACCGGAAATCCTTACCTTTGACACTAGTGGCAAATGTAAAATGGCGAGGATATTGTTTGACCATACGTTTAATGAAATCTATTTGCTCCAGGGTCACCTGGAGCGCGTTTCTGAACTGGAATTTGCAGTTGCAGTAGGCCGACCAAAACTGAGTTCATAAATATGTTGTCAGTAAGAATAAAGTTCATCATTGTCGACAATGGGTTAATTAGCTAACCTGAGCTCCTACTCCTCCCATCCGTAACCTATTAATGTCAGTTTGGGACAGAGAATCGGATTTCCACGGTTCCAACGAACTCAGATCTTCCTCCAGATCGACTTTGGACAGATTTCCAACAATCGTTCTCACTGCATATGGGATGTCGTTATGACTGGAATGTGAGAATTCAAACATTCAGAACTGTTCGCAAATTTAAACTGCAAATATTCCAAAACAGTTGTTTTACCCATCAATGATTGGAGTTGACATCAGTGCCATGGCGACAATTGGATCCACATCTCGAAAGGGCAAATTGTTTTTGTGAATTGTGGATGCGGCGATGGCCACGCCAAGGCCCACCAGAAGAAGGGCAGTTACCACCACAACCGCCACTGTACCTTTCCGGTTTCTATTGGCTCTGGATATTAACCTGCTTGAACGGCCCTAAATAGAAAACAGACGTGTAATTAGGTTATCATCTAACACAATATCATACAGCTGCACATTTGTCCTTAACACCAAGACAATGAAAAAATTCGAAAGCTTTCTTTAAATCATGAAACTAACCAACATTTTGAATAATCTCAACTAAATGGTCCATGTTAACAGATTCTGAATAGGTACCTTAAGTTTAATGGGTTCATTCCAAGTACTTAGTATGTTGGTATGCATCATCCAATCTGGACCAACATGATTTGTACATGATTGCACATGATGCACAACAAGACATTATTTATGTTAAAATTTTAAACATAGTACAAGTTTATCTCATTTTCCAACAGTCTGTTAGAAAGTTTTTTCATCTGGACATAAAGGACACATTTGCAAGAACATAAAGGTGATCCACCCCCAACTAAGAAGTAAATACAATTTTCAAAGAAATACATAAGTGGGAAAAAAAGAACAATTAATTTATTTCCAAAATAAATACAATATTAGGCCAAAAAAAATCATAATTTTGAACATAGTTTGTCCCAATTTTACTGAGGGCCCACTTCATCAGGGCCAGTCTGCCACTTCAGATTTCTACAGTACTGAGTACCTACTTGCAAGTTCATCACTTACCATTGTCCTTTTTATGTTTCCCCTCCAAAATTTAATTTGGCTCCATGGAGTTACCGTCACCAAGGTTTTTCCACGACCACAATTTTGTCTAGTTGTTGTTACGTTACTTTCCGAAATCTTTCCTTGATCCTTTGTCACCTACAGCGTTAAAAGTTCTGGCGATTTGACAATCTAACAACTTTCTGAAATTCAAAGCAGTACCCCTCGTGACTTGCAGAATGAAGTCAGGGTCAAATTCTGAAGTTGCTATTGAGAATTTGAGAAACGACTTGTCGCCCCATGCGATGAAATTTCCCCTAAGTTCGCTTTGTATTACTCCAATCTACAATAAAAATAATTGGGTTGATTAATTGCCCTTAAGGGATGAATGGAAATTTTGCTCTCGATTAACAAACAATGCTTCGGTTGTCATGGCCACTGAATGGCAGACTGGCAATTTGCCTTATAAAGGATGTTGCAAATATTCATTGGTTACCAACGTTGTACCACTAAAGATAGTCATGCATTTAACAGAATGTTACTTGTACTGTTGTACAGTTTAGAGATATTGATTAAAAAAAAAGTAAGACAATTTTTTAATAAACCTACAATATATTAAAAAATTGTCTTACTTTTTTGACATTACTTGAATTTCTTACTTAAATTTCAAAAGTTGTACTTTATATTCTCAATTGTAATGTAACTAGAAGAATTTGTAAGATTTTTAAAAATGTCAACCAAAATTTTAAGAAAAACACTTTTCTCACCATCTCCACATCCACAATTTTGAGATTTGCTAAGAATATACTTTCAGTTTAAAGAAATCGCAAGTTTGACAATTGGATCATTTGCAAGTTTAGCTCAATTTTGACCCATCACCTTCACGCAAATAACATGCTGAGAAAGTCAGTCAATCAAAGTTGTCATGCCATTTATTGTTTTTATTTTATTTTTGTAGTACATCTGGTAACGCCATTTTGGATTTCCCCAAGCCCCCAAAAAAGCTGCAAAATTCTGGGAATCACGTTCATTGAAAAGGTCATTACATTCTTTAAAAAATTTTTGTCTTTTTAATGCCTTTCATCATTGTTTATTTATTTATTGGACACGGAACGATGCAAACCAAATGCATTTGGTAAAACCCACTCGGAATCCTAGTTAATCGCTGGGTGAGTCCAAGCAATGCCATCTCAACCATGTTTTCAACGTGAGAAATGACAATCAAAAAATGGTTTCGATTAAAAAATAAAAAAAGGAAGAAGACCTTGAATGGCCCCTATCCTACCCTGAAAATTGGCATACACAATAAGCGAGGGTTTGTGACTTGAGCGGATTTACCTGGAAGTACCCTGAGCAGGCGGTTGAATTTGCAGAAACCAATCAAGCTCACCGGATAAGAGCACCGTGTTCACCCGCCTTCTCAGAATGAATCATTAGTAGAAATTATCAAGTTCTACATCTATTTAGATATAGTTTTGCAGTGGGCAGAAGTTTTGTCAGAAAATTCAACATGGCTCACTTTGGATGGACGTGTGTTTTTCTGCTGTGCACTGCAATAGGTGAGTCAAATTCCTTCCAAATATTCCTTTCCTCTGATAATTAATCCTCTTTGGCAGTGTGTTTGGTTTCGAAACTTGGCAAGTTCATTAGCAGAACTTTTCTTAAGTGTTTAATCCAAAAAGTCTTGCAGTTTGGACCCTAAGATGGTTTGCAAAGCCTATCTGAAAAATCCCTTAGAATGGAATATGTTGGCTAAATTTTGCAAAATATGAACTATCTGTTGGTGTTATTAATCAATTTTGTTACTTTTAACAAGATTTAGAAATTAACTCAATGGATTACTTGTACACATTATTTTTACCTTGTTTTATGAATATTACTTCTAGAATAACAGACTTTGCAATCACCGATGTTGAACGTTCCCAATTTTAAAAGTTTGTTTCTCCTGGCTTCAAAGATATATCACTGAAGTGTTAATTATTAAAATATATCGTAAAGTGCTGATAAAAGTAATAAATGATAAAAGTCCATTAGCAGAACTTTTTTAAAGTGTTTGATACAAAAAGTCTTGCAGTTTGGACCCTAAGATGGTTTGCAAAGCCTATCTGGAAAATCCCTTAGAATGGAAATGTTGGCAACATTTTGCAAAATATTATCTATCTTTTGGTGTTATTAATCATTTTTGTTACTCTTAACAAGATTTAGAAAATAACACAATGGATTACTTGTACACATTATTTTTACCTTGTTTTATGAATATTACTTCTAGAATAAACTAACTTTGCAGTCACCGATGTTGAACGTTCCCAATTTTAAAAGTTTGTTTCTCCTGGCTTCAAAGATATAACACTGAAGTCATAATTATTAAAATATATCGTATAGTGCTGACAAAAGTAATAAATGATGATCCTCAGAAATCGCTGCTTTATGGCATAGTTAGTTTTTTTCACTTGGCGCAAAGGAAATGTTGTTTGGAAGTCCTTGAATTTCTTATTGAAAATCCAGTTTAATCATGATTTCCTGATTTTAATTTCTTTGCAGGTTTTCAGCTGATACATGCTCAAGTTCAAACTTTTCGTGATGTGGATGATTTGTGTATGTCTTGCATTTGCCAAGTAAGTCTTCATAAATCTTTGTGTATTATTGAAGTATATTACTGAAGTATAAAATTCTGAAATAAAATTCAAAGCAACAAGTAACGTAAAATGGAAATCTCACTAGAAATTATGGCTACTTTCTAAATTGCATATTGTAATATTCTCATGAAAATTAATACACTGAAATATATCAACACGAACTTATATTTTGTGAGCTGTCATAAATTTCTTTGAAAATGTGTTTTGTAAACCTTTTTGTTGTTGTTGAAAACATGACATGTTTTATGTTTAGAATTTTGTTTTCCTCATCATATATTATTGCAGGTTGCATTCATTGCATAACTATACATAATAAAGAAAGTTTTTTTTCTCAAAACCTCCACAATGGAACTTTTAATAGCAAAATGTTTCAACTTTATTATAGGTAATAATAGTTTTTAAACAAGTAAAACTTGGACCTGGTCCAAATTTGCGGTGTTACTAAATTTATAATAATATTTGCAGACAAAATTGACTATACTGTTTAAGGAGTATGTTCATTGTATTAAATAAAAGATTAAACCAGTTAAGCCATACCATTTTTTTGCCAAAACATGCACTGTGCAGTGTAATTGCATTTCAAAATTGATGTGGACAGACAGCTGGCAGTTTTAAAAAAGCTTTCTAGAAAACTGACCTTAAACCTTATCAAGGTAAAGAAAGATACCTTCGCTGTTTGCGTAGGATTAAGTTGAATATCAAGGCCATTTAAAACAGCAAATTACCTGTTTCCAATGTCCTTATTTGACAATTTATGGGTATATGAGAATAATGTCATCACATTAATCACCAAGGAGTTAATAAATTCTCAAAACTTCGCCCAAGAAAATTTGCCAAATCATTTTTTAAGACTTGTATATCGTGTAAAACGAGTAAATGTTCCGTGAAGACAATGGAGAGGATAATGACAAAAAGAAAAGAAATGTGGGGGAAGTAATGTTGTCCTTCTGTCAAAAAGAAATATTCAAGGACTTTTGAGTGTGTTAGGGAGTGAATATTCTTACAAATATCAGCAAAACTAGGGCACTAGTCTAACTTCAAACATTTTGGAAGAACCATTTAAAGTGTGCAATCCAAACAAACAAACAAGTCTTGAACTTTGCTGAGGTTCACAATCGCCAATTTCTAAATTTGGAAATGTTTTTACTCTTGTCGTAAAATCTTTGGTTGATGTGGTTTATGTGTTGACAACGAAGAAAGAGCATTCTGAAAATTCTGTTGAAATAATTTATCAACTCCTGGATAAAGAATGTTTTTGGATTCTTCAAATAATAAATGTTCTTTAAATTATAGCATATGAAAAACATTATGTAACAACTATCTTGGACTTGTACATTTTATTGACAATATTAGAAGAACCATGTCTGTTTGTTAGTAGAAAGAACATCCAACAGAACATTCTTGTGATATTTGCAGAAAGAATATTCGCACTAAAATAAATATTCTTAAACTTCCACATTGTGGACTAAATGTATACACATTGAGAGAAGATACATTTTGAACATTTTGATAGATAATTAAAATAAAGGATATTTGAGGGATAAAATTGATTTCAGAAGGAAGTTTAGACTAATAGTGACATAAACATCAACATAAGTGTAATTATAAAATAAATGTAAATTACATAGTTTGCATAATATTTTTTCCTCCTATTAGGCCAGCACTGGATGTCAACCAAAACCATGCGCAGATTTAGGTGGTACAACCTTCTGTGGTCCTTATCAAATCTCTAGAGCATATTGGCTAGATGCTGGACAACCCACTGTCACGCAAGGAAGTCAGGGTGGTAAGGCATACGAATTTTTTAAAAATTTCCCTGCAAACTCTTAAAATTTCCTCAAAACAATTTAGTAAAGCATCGAATTCCTGGTGTAGAATGAGTTTTGTCTTGATGTCATGGAGTTATTTGTGCAAAATTCTAGCCTTTGAAGAATGTGCCGTTGACCAGAATTGTTCAGAAAACACTGTTCGACGTTATCTGGTGAAATATGCTCGGAATTGTAACCGTGATTCGCTTTTGGATTGCGAAGATATTGCTCGTCTTCACAAAGCTGGTCCATTCGCATGTGACCAGCCAGCTCTGGAATCAACTCCATATTGGACAGGTTTTTTGCAATGTTGGTATGGGAAAAAGAAGTAAGACATCATCTGTCTTGGGGCATGGCATGGTTGATTTACAGGATATTCTAGCTGTTATTCAATCATATATCTTGGAGAATTTCTCTGGAAAAGATGCATTAATTGATAATCGTGTAAACTACAGTGTTTTACTCCATTCTGCACTGTAAAAAGTTGTGTTTGATTCTGAATTTTTTCTGGTCTTGAAATCATAAATGCAGAGCACGTGAAATAAATTGTATTCTAACATAATGTTTTTTGGTTCGTGCGTCATATTAAGTTTAAATAAATAAATAAATAATTTTCGGTGCATATTAGAGTGTACTGAAGGGTTGCCATCAGCACGGGAAATCACACTTGTCAGGTAGGTAAAATTTATGGATTTTTACGTGTAACATACAAAAACAAGATAAATAACGTGCTACAACTAATGTTCACTAAATCAATGGCCAAGGGAATATTTTTTGACATGGTAAGTGATTTATCAGCGAAGTTTTCAATAAAAATTATACTCTGATTATTAAATTTCGTTAGTAGAGTTTTAAATATTTATTTAAAGACGGGAATAAGTCGAAACATTGTTGTTCTATCAGTGTTATAGTACTATGGAGGCCTAAGGGACCGTTCAAAAATTATGTTACACCTAGGGGGGTGGGTGGGTTGTTTGGTTTTTGTGACAATTGTGACCAAGGGGTGATGGGGGAAGGGGGGGTGGTTCGGTAATGTGACATCACACAATCAAAATTTATTTCAAACGGTAAAAAATATGCGGTAAATTTATT
>JAQGBW010004456.1:0-13744 GCA_034698625.1 Julus scanicus
TTCGTTTAATTCACGCATTTTCTTATTAACATTTACTATTTTTAACATGTTTATATGTACTATTTTACAATATTTTTCCATGCATGCATGCACAATCGAAGTATTGATAGTTCCCGTGATTTTCACGGGTTACCGACTAGTATTTATTAATAGGATAGCTTAAATTTTATCAGACAAGCCTCCTTATTACGGTATCCTGGATTTGATCATCTGTTTTCATACTATGCAGACCTATATATGATATCTGATAAGTCAAACTATATAAGTTACATATCACGAATCAACAATTTTTTTATCTTTCAAAATTAATTACATAAATTGTTGGTAGTCCATGTTACCAATATCAGTTACACAATGTAATATTACATAAACAATAAACAACAACATTTTAAAATTCGATCCACATTGTATACTTTTTGGTCGATATCATATGTCAATACATCTTCCTGCTAGTATAACAACTTACCTCAAGTCAACATGATTGAGAAGGTTAAGATTAATATAACATTTTATTTAAATGCATGTATTAATATACAGTACAACATTTAAGCACTTTAAAATTAGTACATACTCTTATTTTATCGGATTCAACTTCAAGTTTTTAATCTCTGTTATAACCTGAAAATATAACAAAAAGTGAAAATCATTATAAAATACCTAAAGTATTTGTCAATTAATTTAACGAAATCTGCAATAAATTTCTCATAGTGTAATTGACGACCTGTGTTATTTCGAATCGCAATGTAAATCGTCATTTATTCTGATCGAAATTTAATCATGATTTGTAAATAGAGGTTCAATACTAACTCTCTACGTATGTCACGCTGAATCCTGGATAAACGCCTGAACTATCTGAATGAAATTGAAGATTAACCTCATTCGTTGTTGCCTTAATTGTTCTAGCCGTTATTGTTCCACACAAGTTGGCTAATAAGATGTTATTGTTCTTAGGCCCGTTGTAAACTTTCAGATAGTCATATGAACATGATGATGATGATGATCCTAGCTACAACAAAGGAATGAAAAGCTAGAATATGAGTACAAGTAAATAATACCAATGGCAGCTGACAAAATATTTTACTCGTTATCAATGTCCTAAAAACCAAGCAGAATATACATATATAGATGCGTAATTATTTATAGCTACTTATTAAGGTAACCGGCATTTTAATACCATTTGATATTACTGTAATACACTTACATAAAGATAGTTTACTTCGAGAAGAACTTGAGAACCAAGTGGAGTCGTAATCTTGTAGTTACAATCGGCAAGATTTGGATAATTTGAAAGAGGATAACCGGGGCTGTAAACTGTCCCAATACTTCCATTGAACTCCATCGGATTAGGACAAGGATCTGTAAATAAGGAAATACAAGAAAATGCTTAGCTAAAATACATGAAGCATCCTTTGGAAATGTTAATACCACGATTAAGATTAGCAGTTGCATATACACTTCAATTTAATAAAAATACATATGGATAAAACTATTCGAGTAAACACAATGTGAACGAATTTAATTTATCATGCATCATGCACCCCGCAGTTATGCAAATTTTAAGAAATGTTTTTTTGTTGAATTAATCGCTCGGATACCTGCTGATAATTTGTTTATTTTAGTGGTGATGATTTTACGGATTAAGAGTTAGTTGTAGTTTTACTTACCTTCAATTATTTTTAAATAAACGAGGGAATGTGTGTTCTTTAACAAAAACGAGTATAAAAAATGAACACCAATGCGGTTATTGATTTCTTTGACTAACTTGTGTTATAAGATATATTGAATCCTTGTCCTTCACTACTGCCCTCCGAATGGTAATGGACGTACACGTCATTGATCGAACTCATAATGTCATAGAACGGGCTTGATCCACATATTTTTGACAAAGTTTTGTTTCTTGAGGATGGCCCATCAAAAATTTCCACATAATTTGTTGTACAATTAACAGATGCTTCCACCTTGAATGGATACAAAGAGGAAAGTTTGACATGTCTTTAACGCACTGCTTTATACGCTTAAATTATATTTATTCATCATATTGAAGAATAGAAATCGAGAAAACATTTGTCACCATAAATTCCTAGCACTTCACTATAAATTTCATTCGGTTTCATGTCTTTATACACTGAAAAGCGAATAACACTTCGTTGTTCCTCTCGCGCGAACGCTTTCAAGTGAGGCGCCATTTAGTTTTTGGTAGTTTGTTAGAAATTGTGCATGAATTGTAGAGATATGTAGTAACTAAAGACTTAAAATCAAATTTCCTGCTCTTTAAAATGGCAATTTCAGTTTTTTTGTACGACATCTGGTTTTCGAATAATAAACGAATATGCATGACATTTTGACCGCCCCTCGTAAATATTAGCCTGATTTACGTATGATTAGTACTTACATCAAAAGCAAATGCGTGAAACGTTATTTGCGTATTAGTTGCGGTTGTAATTCGGTAAACACAGTCCGTAGAATTCTGATATAAGTTTGGGTAGAATGGACTAACAAGATATCCGGAATTTCCGTTGTAGTTAGTTGCTGGGCAATTAGGATCATCTCCTGAAAAATAAATCCATGTGTTAACACAAGATATTTTGTTGTTGTTGTTGTTGTTGAATATTGATTTTACCTATTTCATAGAAATCGATGTAAAACCCAGCGGCATTTCCAGTGAAGTCAGTGTGAAAGTATACGTACACTTCATTGGATGAGGAATAAATAAGTACACCATATCGAGCGTTAGTGTATCTGCCAAGATATGCACTGGTTTTGTTAGGCCCATCGTAAATTTCGATGTAATCGTAATTATTTTCGAGCTAAATGGCAATGCGTTGATTTTAGTTAATTTTACTCATCTGCTACTGGTTTTTTATCATAATAATAACTTACGTTCAATTTAACGATATCAAGAGTCACTGCAGTATTTGCGGACGTTGTTATCCTGTAATTGCAATTCAAGTTGTTTGCGTAGGACTCGATGAGATATCCTGGACTAACCAGAGATCCGAAAGTACCAAACACGTGCTCGTCACAGGAATGTTCTTATTTAAAGAGGAAAAAAATAACAGTATTGCAATAAAGAAGACAGTGGTTTTAGTAGTACTGCTTAAACGTTTCTTCAATATTCTTTCATTGATTTTTTTAGAAAGATCTAATTTTTAAATTTTATAAAGTATCATCATTTCAAGTTATAGTATATTTCAGCAATGAAATGAATTTCAAAGTGGAAACGCCTACTTGAAAATTTGAAACACTTTGACAAGGTTTATTATGTATATATAATCTGCATTACTTTAAAAAACAACC
Organism: Julus scanicus; assembly: GCA_034698625.1. Classification (NCBI taxonomy): domain Eukaryota; kingdom Metazoa; phylum Arthropoda; class Diplopoda; order Julida; family Julidae; genus Julus; species Julus scanicus. Next base: position 3,298 of record JAQGBW010004456.1, read on the forward strand.
AAGTTAGAAATTTAAGAACATTTGCTGATATAATATCTGGATGTGCTGTCAGTTTTTCACTATAGAAAGACCCAAGATACATTAAAGAAACTTCAATTTTCTTACCAGTTCCTATGAAGTCGATGTCAAACCCAGTATATTGTGAATGCGAATTTGAATCACTGACGAACTTAACGTAGATATTGTTAGATGAGGCATCTACGTGAATGTTAGACTTTCGACCTGTGTAACTGCTTATGAGTCTAGAAGATGTTGACGGTCCATCGTAAATATAGATGTAATCATACGAACTTCTTAACTGCATAAAACAGTAAAGTTCGTATTTTGCTTAAAAAAAATGTGACTTAAGCTTTGGTTATGATATCGTAATACATATGAGTTGCTTACATCTAGTTTAACAATGTCGAAAGATACGGTGGTGTCTTCGGGTGTTGTTATAAGATAGTAGCAAGTCAAGCTTCTACCATATTCTCCTGGATAACCTGGACTATGGATGTTACCTGAGGATGCTTCCACGCTGCCTCCACATGGTTCTGATAAGATAAAGAACAAATAGTTTGAAACTATAATGGAATTAACCTATGGGGCAATTGCGTTGTTTTTCTTTATTGCTAATCAAATTTCGGTCAAAATGTGTTGCATATTCGTTTATTATTCGAAAACCAGTTGTCGTACAGAAAAACTGAAATAGCTATTCTAATCAGCAGGTAATTTGCTATTTTTCAATGTAGGACCCCAGTTTGTTAACACATTTATTTCAACGTTTGATGAGATTGTTTATACCCCTCTCGTGAAATGCGTTGTTGACTATGCAGATATTGCCACAAATATACGTTTTCGGACGACCACTTCTCTTTTTGTCAGTTACAGTTTAGCGTCCTTTCTTAAATTTTAAACACCACATCTGTACTGTACTTTGTGAAACACATTTGTCACCATAAACTCCTAACATTTCACTATAAATTTCATTCGGTTTCATGCGTTTCAACACTGAAACACTTCGTTGTTTCTCTCGCGTGAACGCTTTCAAATGAGGCACCATTTTGTTTTTAAAAGTTTGTTCGAAATATTGCATGAATTGTGATGCCATATAGTGACCTAAACCAAAACCTTTTTAAAATGGCTATTTCAGTTTTTTATGCGACATATGGTTTTCGAATAATAAACGAATATGCAAGACATTTTGACCGCCCCTCGTATAAAGATAATATGACAAATTTTGCATGATAAAACAAGATTGTTTCATTCTAGTGGTGGTCCATGCATTTCCTTCTTTTAATTAAGTTGTTTGCATGATTGTTCAAAAGATTCCATAAGTTCAGACAGATTTAAACAAAAAAAAGGTTCCTTACCAGCAGCAGTGAACGATATGTTAAACCCTCTGTATTGACCGCTGCTACTCGTGTAAAAATAAACGAGAACCTCGTTGCTTGTGGCGTAATAATATGCATTTTGAATATTTCCGTAGAACGTGCCTATAAGTTTACTAGTGTTTGAAGGTCCATCGTAAATTTTGATATAATCAGTACTACTATATGTCTGATTAGAAATCAAAAGTAACGTAATTAATTTCAAATGGTATTACCCTGGCGAAAAATTTCATAATGTCGAAATTGGCTTACTTACGTACAAATCAGTGATGTTGATATTTACGCCAGTGTCTTCTGGTGTTGTAATCGTATAATAACATTTCAGATTGTTGTCGTACAATTCCGGATAATTTGGACTGTGAATACTTCCAGAGGATCCAGTAACATCTGCACCGCATCGTTCTAAAATATTACAAAATTTAATGAAATTATGCTAACCCGAATGTATCTATTCGTGTTTGCAGTCGACTGTATTTTAGTAAATTTGTGAATAGTCTTAGTCAATGAGGTGAAAAAACGACTTGATCTCGCCAAGTAAATCCTTAATTGCCATGGTTATTTTAAAACATTCAATGACTCCTATTTCAATGAAAATTTCTGAATTTCTAACCTTGCTCGTAAAAGTGCAAAGTGAACCCTTTATACTGATGTTCTGCAGTATTATCGGTGTGAAAATAGACGAGAACCTGGTTTTTTGAGGCTTTAATGTACTTATTGGACGTTTGACCAGTGTATCTGCCAATACGAGTGTCATTGGTTGTTGGTCCGTTGTAAATATCGATGTAATCATAACTATTTTGTAGCTGCATAAAAAGCACGGTGGAATTAATAATTAAATGTAAGTAGTGAAGCAGTTATTCGAAATTCATTGTTTACTGTTTTATTAAAATACTCACATTTAAGTAATCAATTACGACAACTAGGAGGCTATTGTCTGATGTAGATAACAGATAGTTGCAATCCAAGTTGTTCTCATATGGCATAGGATAGCCAGGACTCGTAATGTTGATTTCAGAACCATTCCATTCTCCTCCACACGGCATTTCTATTTTTAATAATAACATACGACAAAACTAGACAATTGCGAGAATACATTAAACATTATTAGGCTACCCCTAATTTAAATAAAGTTACGTATATGTATAGTATCATACAGCTTTATCTACATTGTTTATTTATTCTTTTTTAATTCAGTTTACTGCAGATATGATGTCATATTGATTATACTGTATCTTATTGCTGGTGGTTAAATCCGTTCATGAAAAAAATGTATAATAATAAGCACATTTCCTTGCAAATCGAATGGGCAATGTCATAAAATGTCTTTGTAGCGCGTATGACCTGTATAAAGAGGCGAAAATAGTGTGACAGTGCAACACTATTTCAATGGACTGGGGAATGTAGCACTACTGCCTCAATAGTTAATATCAATTAAATTACAAGCATTACTTATATTATTAATTAGAGTTTGTGCACTTACCTATAGCAGTGAAATTAATGAAAAACCCAGTGTCTGTCACACTTTCATCAGAATAAAAATATGCGAGAACCTGATTAGTTGTGCCGTTCAAGTAAATATCGTAAGTATGGCCAGTGTATCGACCAATAAGTGCACTACTGTTTAAAGCACCATCTCGAATTTCTAAATAATCTGCTTTAGATTCCAGCTAAATATAAAATGCGAAATACGATTTTTTAAACTATTTTCGTCATACATTTTTTTTTTATTTCTCAATTAAATGCTACTTACTTCTAAGACGACGATATTAAGAGATACGATTGTATCGTTTGGTGTACTAATCGTATAATAGCATTTCAAGTTGTTTTCGTAAGGTTCAGGATAACCAGGACTTGTAATGTTTCCCGACGTACCGTTCTCATAGCCTCCACATGATGTACTAAACACTTCTGTAAACAAATTCAAATTTTGAGTTTTATTAGATGCAGCGTGTATTTGTTGAGTTTATAATCAATCACTGATACTAAATTCAGCGCTGCTTATACAAGATCACACTGAAACACTAATATTTATTCGTGAATGTCCTTTTCAAAAATTATTGTTAAAGTGAATCCATTCTTATAAATAACATTGCGTGCATTATAAAATTTAAGTAGGTAGATAAATAATAAAATGAATTTTAAATTCTTAATTCCGTTTACCTTAGTTTTAATCTGTACATACGTGCACAGAATTGCAGTTTATTTGCAGAAAATTCTGAATTACGATACTATCCTTACTTTTAAGGTAGTGAAATTGATCGCCAAAATGTTCTAACTAAATTTGGGAACAGAATTACAGGAAAATTGCTGAGTGTAGTTATATGGCAATTACAATACAAATCTTAGCTTAAGGTCTTGGAAAACCTGGACTAATTATATTCTCAATTTCTTGAACTAAATTATTACTATCGATAAGCTATTAATTAAATTAAAGGTTATAATTAAACATTACTCGTGTCCACTTGACTTTAAATTCTCTATATAAGAAGTTAAGAAAATGTGACTATTTACCTGAAATTGTGTAAATACACACCAGTGCAATGATAATACAAATTTTAGTAATTTTCAGCATAGCTGAATTAAACTATTTTTTGAAATAGTTTGAATGTAGAATATGAAGAAAGAAACTGAAACATGTGATGCTGAAGTTCTTAAGTGAAATTATGACTGAATTTGTATACATGTCCTGTGGGTTTATATACTCTGTAAAATAATCAGATTTGTTGCAATAAGCCCTTCATTTGAAGAGCTATTGTTTCAGATATTGCTATCAGAATTACATGTTCGAGTAAATTCACATGAAGGTGATTCAATTTTTATCCATAAGTCTTTTCAGTATTATCTTAAACATTCTTACACGTATATATCGTCTATTCCAATACAGACGGTTTTCAGATAGATCTTATTTACTTATGCATGTTGTAATTCTGATAGCAATATCTGAAACAATACGTATTGTTCTTCAAATCAAGGGCTTATCGCAAAAATGTGATAAGCCACACTTTTTCCAAAAATGACATTTTTACATTAAACTTTTCTGTCTAGCTATTTGGTTGATTATCTTAAATTTATCCTATATGGCATTACAATACAGATAATTATCTTGTTGCACACATGTGACAACATGTTGCATCACAAGCAAAAATTGTTTAATTTTAGTGATATATTTTGTGAGAACTTAAGGGAATTTGAAGATGATACAGTCCAGGAAGTGCATTAATACACAGGACTCTGTTATGAATAAAATACTTTGTGGGCTTATCATGTTCTTGCAGTTTCAGTTTACCAAAAATCCTTCAGGCAAAAATTATCATCAAAATTAAATTATTCAAGATTTTTAACATAAGCTGCATCTATGCAATTCTCTACTAATACTGATCAACTGATACAATCCCTGTTTCTATTTGGAACAAGATCCATTTAAAAATACAGTGTCTTAGTTAGTCATGTGCAGGTCATTTTAAAATTAAAGGTGGCCAGAAAAGTCTTGCCAGAAAAGTTTATGATCATTTTAAGATCATGATATAGTGCAAAAAAATTTTTTTAAAAATGGTTATTTAACATTAATAGTGAAACATAATGTTGCAGTATTTGCGCACTGTACTTTATGTTTTTTACAATTTGCTTCTATCAATAAAAAAGATTTATCAAATTTTTTTGGGTGAAAAAATGATAAGCCACAAAAAATTTAGTATTATACAAAACAAAATGTAAGAAATATTCCACAGGATTAAATTGAATTCTGAATGTTGGAAGAGTGCTTATTATGTTTAAAGATTATGATAAGATAAACAATTGTTAATTGAAGAGTTCAATAAAATTATGTAATTTTTTAAAACTTAAAAATCGCTCACCTGAACAATTTGAAATGTCTGGCTTATCACATTGTTGCAATAATCCCTTCAAATAATTTCTGTTCAACTTTTTCTTATATTTTTATGTATTAGTTTTGAGTAAAACTACCTTCAGCTTGTTGCTCTGCATCTTGTTTTACAAATCATGTTTATACTATTTTCATTTTTCTCCAGGTATATTTACAGATAATTAAAACAAAAAGATAGTTATAAAATTTTAACTGATCCAGAAATTGGAATGTTTTAACATTATTTTTCATGTGAAAGTGGAAATCTCGGAAGGTAGTAGTTCAATGTTATCAAATTTCATTTGCATTTGAACCTGAAGCCCAAAGAAACCAAATTACAGATCACAGCTCAAACTTTGTGAACTTACTCAGCATGCGTGACATTTTTATTTGTGCATAACGTTAAAACGCCAACAGCGACACAAACGCCATCTAGTGGACATTGTGGGAAACGCCTTAAGGAACATTCTGTATATTTCCGTTTATTTCTCTGAGATGTTTCTCACTATGAGATGAAACACTATGACTGAGTATGTGCATTCTTCATTCATGCTAAACCAAGGCATCGATTCTTTAAAGTTTTGACAATACAAACATCTCTATCACAATTGTATCTGAAGTGAGAATCTTATCTGTATTTTGATTAGTAATTAACACATCGTACATATTGATTATTCTGTATATATAATGACAAAATGTGGGGGTCGATGTTTGTTAACGTATGCGAAAATATTTATTAATAGGATAGCTTACATTTTATCAAGCAAGCACCTTTATTACGGTATCCTGGATTTGATTATCCGTTTTTCATTCTATACAGACCAATATATGATATCTGACAAGTCAAACAGATCACGAATGAACAAATATTTTTATCCTTCAAAAACAATTACATAATTTGTTAGTAATCCATGTTGAAAATATCAGTTACACAATGTAATATTGCATAAACCATAAACAACAACATTTTAAAATTCGATCCTTTTGTAAACTTTTTGGTCGATATCATATTTGTCAATACATCTTCATGTTATAACAACTTGCCTAAAGTCAACATGATTGAGAAGCTTAAAACTAATATAACATATTATTGTACTACATGTATTGATATACAGTGCAGCATTTAAGCATTTGAAAATTAGTACATACTCATATTTTATGTTTACATTTGTTAATTATGAGTAATGTATTCCGGAAAATATTTCATGAATCGGTTCAACTTTCAAGATTTTAATCTCTGTTATAACCTGAAAAGATAACAATAAGTGAAAATCATTATAAAATACCTTATAAAGTATTTGTCAATTAATTTAATGAAATCTGCAATTAACTTCTCATAGTGTAATTGGCGATTGTAACCTGTGTTATTTCGAATCGCAGTGTAAACCGTCAATTATACTGATCGAAATTTTAGCATGATTTGTAAATAACGGTTCAATACTAACTCTCTACGTATGTCACGCTGAATCCTGGATAAACGCCTGAACTATCTGAATGAAATAGAAGATTAACCTCATTCGTTGTTGCCTTAATTGTTCTAGCCGTTATTGTTCCACACAAGGTGGCCAATAAGATGTTATTGCTCTTAGGCCCGTCGTAAACTTTCAGGTAGTCATATGAACATGATGATGAACCCAGCTACAACAAAGGAATGAAAAACTAGAATATGATTCTAAGTAAATAATACTAATAGCAACTGATAACATATTTTACTCATTATCTATTTCCTGAAAATTATGCAGAATATATGTAGATACGTAATTATTTATAACTACTTATTTCTACAACTTTTGTTTGCCCTCGATTTTGTTAACTTGTTAAGGTAACCTGGATTTTAATACCATTTGATATCACTGAAATATACTTACATAAAGATAGTTTACTTCGAGAAGAACTTGAGAGCCCAGTGGAGTCGTAATCTTGTAGTTACAATCGGCAAGATTTGGATAATTTGAAAGAGGATAACCGGGGCTGTAAACTGTCCCAATACTTCCACTGAACTCCATCGGATTAGGACAAGGATCTGTAAATTAATAGAAAATATAAGATAATGCTTGGCTAAAATGCGCTAAAACAATTTTACAGACTAGAAATTTAGTTGTAGTTGTACTTATATGTTCATCTACTTTCAAATAAACGAGGGAATGTATAACTTTAAAAAAAACTAGTATAAAATATAAACACCATTGCGGTTATTGATCTGTATATATTTTAAGTATTTCTTTGACTTACTTGTGTTATAAGATATATTGAATCCTAGTCCTTCACTACTGCCCTCAGAATGGTAATGTACGAACACGTCATTGATCGAACTAATAACGTCATAGAACGGGCTTGAGCCACATACTTTTGACAAAGTTTTGTTTCTTGAGGATGGTCCATCAAAAATTTCCACATAATTTGTAGTACAATTAACAGATGCTTCCACCTTGAATGGAAACCAAGAGGAAAGTTTGACATGTTTTTATCGTATTGTTTTATAAGCTTAAATTATAATTATTCGTCGTATTGAAGAATAGAAATCGAGAAGACATTTGTCACCATAAACTCCTAACACTTCACTATAAATTTCATTCGGTTTAATGTCTTTATACAATGAAAAACGAATAACACTTCATTGTTCCTCTCGCGCGAAATTGCTTTCAAGTGAGGCGCCGCGTAGTTTTTGATAGTTTATTCGAAATTGTGCATGAATTGTAGCGCCATGTAGTGACCTAATATCACATTTCATTCTGTTTAAAATGGCTATTTCAGTTTTTTTGTACGACATCTGGTTTTTGAATAATAAAAGAATATGCATGACTTTTTGACCGCCCCTCGTAAATATTAGCCTGATTTATGATTAATACTTACATCAAAATCAAATGCGTGAAAAGTTATTTGCGTATTAGTTGCGGTTGTAATTCGGTAGAAACAGTCCGTATAATTCTGATATAAGTTTGGGTAGGATGGACTAACAAGATATCCGGAATTTCCATTGTAGTTAGTTGCTGGGCAATTAGGATCGTCTCCTGCAAAATAATTGCATGTGTTAACACAAGATTTTAAAATCTAAAATGTCTTTTTCTTTTCTGTTGTTGAACATTTTTTTTTACCTATTTCATAGAAATCGATATAAAATCCGGCGCCATTTCCAGTGAAGTCAGTATGAAAGTATACGTAGACTTCATTGGATGTGGAATAAATAAGTACACCATATCGAGCGTTAGTGAATCTGCCAAGATATGCACTGGTTTTGTTAGGCCCATCGTAAATTTCGATGTAATCGTAATTATTTTCGAGCTAAATGGCAATGCGTTGATTTTAGTTAATTTTACTCATCTGCTACTGGTTTTTTATCATAATAATAACTTACGTTCAATTTAACGATATCAAGAGTCACTGCAGTATTTGCGGACGTTGTTATCCTGTAATTGCAATTCAAGTTGTTTGCGTAAGACTCGATGAGATATCCTGGACTAACCAGAGATCCGAAAGTACCAAAGACGTGTTCATCACAAGATTGCTCTAATGTAAAGAGGAAAAAACAGTACTGCATAAAGAAGGAGTGCATAATGTTTTTAAGTAGTACTGCTCAAACGTTTCTTAAATATTCTTTCATTGATTTTTTTTAGAAGTTCTAATTCTTAAATTTTGTAAAGTTTCATTTACAAGTTATGGTATTTCAACAATGATATGAATTTCAAAGGGGAAATGGTGTGGTACACACATACAGTCGAATACAACCGAACCCGCTTAATTCGTATTTTGTTTTAAAATAATGCCACTTAAGCTTGGGATTTATTGTTTCCGCGTTAAGAAAATTTGGCAACATTCAAATGGTGGCTGGCCAGCCTCAAAAATCATGTAATGGCATATGACATTCCAGCTGTCTAAGGCTGTTCAGCTACCTACGGTGAAAGCACCTGCTTGAAAATTTGAAAATTTGACAATTTGACATTTTTGTCATCTGTATTACTTTGAAAAACAACAACTTAAAAATTTGAGAACATTTACTGATATATAACTGGATGTTCTGTCAGTTTTTCTATTTAAAAGGACCCAGAGAATATTTAATAAACTTTAATTTTCTTACCAGTTCCCTTGAAGTTGATGTCAAACCCAGTATATTGTGAATGCGAACTGGAATCACTGACGAACTTTACGTAGATTTTGTTAGATGAGGCATCTATGTGAATGTTGGACTTTAGACCAGTGTAGCTGCCTATGAGTCTTGAAGATGTTGACGGTCCATCGTAAATATTGATGTAATCATACGAACTTCTTAACTGCATGAAAAAGTAAAGTTCGTATTTTGTTTTAAATAATGCCATTTAAGCTTAAGTTATGATCGTAATATATGTAAGTTGCTTACATCTACGTCAACAATGTCTAAAGATACGGTGGTGTCTTCGGGAGTTGTTATGAGATAGTAGCAAATCAAGCTTCTACCATATTCTCCTGGATAACCTGGACTATGGATGTTACCTGAGGATGCTTCCACGCTGCCTCCACATGGTTCTGATAAGATAAAGAACATACGAGGAGCGCTCAAAATGTGTTGCATATTCGTTTATTATAAAAAACCCAGATGTCGTACAAAACAACTGAAATAGCTATTTTAATGAGCAGGAAATTTACTATTTTTCAATGTAGGACCCGAATTTGTAGACTCATTTATCCCATCGTTTGATGAGATTGTTTATACCCCTCTCGTAAAATGCATTATGTTAATTGGCTGTGCAGATATTGCCTAACCTCAAGTTTCACAGTTAACGTCTGTTTGGAATTTTTGACCACTCAAGTTTTCCCTTAGTGAACCAAAGATATGGAAGTCGCTTGGTCAAAGTGTTTTAATGTTTCCCCACCCAAACATGTTAATTTTGTGGGCTGTGACATGTGCAGATTGAGAACGCGCATTGTCACGCAGTAGCACAACTTCATTCATGTCCAAATGTGGTCGCTTTCGATGAATTGCTGCTTGCATCCTAACATTTCACCATAAATTTCACTCGGTTTCATGCCTTTTAAAGCTGAAAAACGAATAACACTTCGTTGTTCCTCTTGCGTGAACTCTTTTAACGGGGTTTGAAACCCTATCCTTTTCAATGGGAAAATTTGCAACGACACTCACCGTCAAACATAAAGAGATTAAATAGAAATAAAAATTGGTTACAATAGCTTGATCAATCAGCAAAGTCATCAGATTGTCGTTTTTCACTTTGAGATGGTAGAT
>JAQGBW010004457.1:0-13741 GCA_034698625.1 Julus scanicus
CTCATTAGCAAGTCCCATTAATCCCATTAGTCTCATATGATTTTGCTATGGGATTGTATGGGAATTTTCACTAGGGAGGGTAAAGGAACAGATTAAGTTCGTAAGCCGAGGTTCCACTGTACTTGTGAAAGTTAATTACTTTATAAAGTTAATAATACAAAAATTACTCACGGAATAAACTTAAAAAATAACGTCAAGTCGCTACCAACTTTTAATTTTTAATAAACTCGATATTAAAATGGCCCAAAAGCTCGTTAATTCTTTTGATAAATTTAAAGCCTATAAATTCTTATAGCTAATACGCATGACTGGTTAGCAAGTCGACCTTCAAATTAAGTTAAACAAATACGAAAAAAATTGTTTAATAAAATGATTAAACTGAAATTGCATGTACACAATTTAGTTCAAGAAAATTACAACTCGTGTAAATAAGGTGTCCTCATCACTCAATGTTAAATAACGATTAACATATTCAAGATTAATATGTAATGTAAGATTAATACGTTTAATAAAAATTAGACTTTAGTATCTTCTGCTGAACTTTCAAGGTAGAAACTAGTTTATTGAGATCCTATATAAAGAACATAGCTAGCAAATGATGAAACTTGGCATAATTGCGACATTCTAGTAATGTAATCGTTCCAAAACTTTTGATAGTTCAAATATATATATGTCCAAAGTCAAAATTTCTTAAAATAATTGTTGGGGAAGCTCGAATTAACAGGCTGCTAAGCAGGCTTCAGTAAACTATTGCACTTTAAAGCCTTCTGTGAATAACCAACAAGATATTTATTTCCAAGGGGCTTCCCTTATATTTTTCCAAGGGTTAACAAAGCCCAAACTTGTTCAGTTCTTCTGCTTGACTTGCTGCGAGCGTGCTGTGTGGTATTTCTACAGGCCTGTTTTGTATGTCGAATATGTAAGCGCAAGGAAGCCATTTTTTATAATTCATTCCCTACACCATGTATATTACACCCCACCATCGTCCATTTTTTATCATCATCCTCATCAAACGCATGCTTAACTTGAAATGGCAAGAAAATGGTTGGATTTGGCCACGGCTTAAGTGTTGCTAAAGAGGATGACTCAGCGTGTGAGCTACTCCTTCATTCCAGGACCCAAAGATATTAAAAATGAAAAGCATTACCATGGAGACAAACGATAGATATGGAATAATTGCGCAAATATTGGCACAAGTTATTCTTTCAGTCACAATGCCACATACATAGTAGACGAAATTCATGGTCACGATTAAATGCGATTCCCCATCCAAAATGCCAAAAAACAGCGGTGATCTCATTAAAACCTCTCCAAAACAGCCCTTGGATGAATAACAAGGCAGTTTTTAGAATATTTTCAAAAATCCATGACACTTTTTACATCCATGTTGGAAGTAAAACGGCCAAACATTTGTTTTATAACCGAAATAACACATATATGCTTGAATTCACAGACCAATTTCCATATTCTAGAGTGGCCCATTCAATTTGCGTGTCAATACACAATCGATTTCCGCCATTATAAACATCAGAAATGAACCCATTAGTAAGTACTGCTAATTCCAGTCTTACATAATAAATGGAGTAACTGATAGTGAGATAGTATTGACATTCTGTCCTATTGTCGTTGTTTTAGTTTTTTAGCAAAAGACAGCAACATAGCCATCAACTTATTAACATTCGCGAGTGGATCTTGTTTACAAACGAACAATTCCTAATTTCGGTTTCACAGTAAAAAAAATCCGCACAAGAGTTATATGGAAAAGGGCCTGAAGCATTAGTTAACTGCATGGTTCGTACTTATAGGAATGTGTGATGTGTTACACCTTAAAAATAATGGTATACCAAGTGAAATAATGAATTATCACTATAAAAATAATGAAATATCACTAAAAACAACGAGAATACTACGTATCTCACAATAAATATACGGATAGTATCTTATTTTTGTGTAAATTTGAAGGAAATTTCTTGTAGTTTACCTTCAAATTTTACTCTACTTTTTCTGAAAATTTGCGGAATTTTTTAAATTGAAGTTAACATTTAGGAGTTTACCATAAATATCACACTGAGTGTACGGAAAGTTCCTACATTTTTTATCAATCTGAACGAAGGAAATTTATTGCATCATCATGAATATTTCCTGCAAATTTTATTCCAAATTTCCAGTGAGATTTACAGATTTTTAAACTGTGTATCGTACAGTTTACTGGACATTTCCTTTAAATTTTACTGTACTTTCCTTACCAGAGCTTACTATATCTCATAATGAGTATACGAAAAGTTCCTTAATTTTATAAGTGAATTTAAAGGAAATTTATTGTATCTCCAGTTTACTGGATATTTTCTTTAAATCTTATTCCACTTTTCCCACAGGTGACATTTACGCATTTTTTAAACTGTATAGTTCAACGTTTTTTAAAGTACAGTATATGTTGCCTCATCATCATCAACACCATGACCAGAGGCCAAGTTTTCATTAAGGACCTCTTCAATTTTCACATCCTCTCGTTCCATCACAAAATGGCAGGTGGCAACCATGCTGAACGGCAAAACGCGCGAGCGCCGCAAACCTCAAATCTGCGATTTAAAAACCCATTTGGAAACCTTTGTCATTTCCCTATTGTCGGCCTTAAAAGCTTGTTTATCAGCCAAAATGCGTGGGGGAAATCTGATACAGACTGGACGTTGCAATTACTGGTATCAGCGTCCCAACTAAGGGAAGCTAAGGTGCAGTTGGGCAGTTGAGCTCTTCAATGACACCGGGCTGCTATTTATCCCTTGCCCCGTGAAAACCAGGGGGGTATTGCGGGCCGAGCAGGTGAGGGTAAGGTGCGAGGTGTAATGACAGTTGGCAACAACAAAGACATTCGTATTATATCCCCCACCTTTGACCCCCTTACCCCCCAATACCATATAATTGTTACAGTCTGCCGAATTACATGGCTCGGGCCTGGCCGGGATTATAGCCCCCGTGGATGCAATTGTAGGAAGCGGGGTCAGGGTGGGCCGGCGCGGCTCCGTCGTGGCGCCCCCACGCCCTCTCAACTCCTTGCCCATTCCAACTAAATATATAGAAATGGCCATTCGTGTCTTCTGGGCTTTGGGCAGTTAGAAGAATCTGGCATTTGGTCAAACATTTTCTTGGCACGACTTGATAAAGAAATTTCTAACGTTTGTAACAGTGGAAAACGTGACATGGTTGTTTCAAAAATGATTACATCAGACCAAATTATGTTCCTACACATTATGGTGTTATTTTAAGCCAGAAAAATATTGTCAATCTGGACAAATATCATCACAATTTAGGATAACAACTCCATGCAACGAAATAGTCAATTTTAACATGTGACCTTGTGCAGTTTTATATTTTCACAACTTCAGTTCTACAGAATGCATAACATGCCAAATCTGCACACAGATGTTATTTAGTGAAAGTGTGTATATTAAGTTCATATATATTTTTGTTTATACTTTAGAAATCAAAAAGTATTCCATTTTGCATTATGTGAGCAGAATTGCATCTTGATTAGACGGTGCCAATTATGAGAACCTAAGTAAAATTAAGTAAAAATGCTAGAATATATTTTCCTAAACCTTCCTCATATTGGTTTTATTATGTATAGAGGGAAAATTACCAAATTTATAATTACATGCAAGGACATAATATATAATGCACCAGCCTGCATAAATGTAAACTAAACATTCAATGACCATGCACTTAGCAGACAATTTTACAAGATTTGTTTAAGTTTATATATATCACATCTATTATTTATAGAACCACTAAATCTATGTTTTGCGATATACTAGCAGACACTTTGAAAAATGGCAACAGATGTGAACATCCTTTAAAGTAAATTTGATTATGCAAACTTATTGTTTATTAGGGTTTAAGCAAATTAAGGTTGAATAATTTGCATGTTTCCACATTATTGAATACTGCGTAAACATATATATTCAGTTGTAACAGCTAGTTCTGTTAGTGGGGAAAAACTTAAAACAGCTTTCATCAAGTTGGTATAAACCCATTTTTATGGTTCCTCTTTTGGCTAGTCTCTACTATTTGCCTGATGCCAACGCCAGGAGTCTGGGACGCACATATCCATTAAATTCTAAGTAGTGTATTATAAGTACATTTGAAATGGGATCATTTTTGTGCTCGTCCCCCTAATCCATTTAACGTTGTGTGCATGCCATCAACTTCAATGATAGCACATAAACACTGCAATTCAACGTTTTATACTTTCAAATTAAAGAGCACTTTTAAGTATATACAGCGTTGACCAGCCAGCCAGCCGTACGTGGAAATCACGCAAGCGACCCACTAAAGTTCAAAACTTTTAATTTCGTGCGAATGTGAGGAATTCCGGCTGTCGACACACCGGCGTCAGGTATAAAAAAAACATTACTGGTCTGCCTAAATTTAAAAAAAAGGTATTATAGGTATCCACAGTTTCATTGCATGCTATGTGTCATAAACTTTCTTTAATGGTTAATTGTCAGATACTGATATAGCAAACAATGTTGTTTGTGTTTTAAAAAAAATGTGTTAACCAATGATAAAAAGTTTTTAAGTGTCCTAACCATGCAATGATCAAATACGCCATGATATGTGGATGAATCACTGGTAAAATAGCATACTAGATACATATGGAAACTGAAACGGTTGGTTAGTTCATCCAAGTAGACAACACTGAAACCAGATTCACTTTGCCATGTTTAACATGCAACAGCAAGGGGCAAAAAAATTAAACTTATTTTCGTTTATTTGGTCGAGGAACGCTTGTCTGACTCTTTACTCATCTAAAAAGAGCCTGTTTTTATTGTCGGAAGAGCGATTTGCAGCATGGACACCCTTCAATTGCGCTTTACAATACGCTTGTCACTGGTCCTATTTGCTGCTTGTCTGTTACAAGACTCAAACTCAGAGGTGGCCCGAGGAAACCTGCGTCAATCATTCGCAATTCGGCAACTCTATCCCCTTTTGTGTTGACCAAGAAGTGGGTTTACAAAAAAAAAATCTCAATCCGAGCGTTAATTAACTCTTAGTCAAGACATCTATTGCCTGAATTGTTAATCAGGCATCGTATTTCAGCTCCATTTATGTATGTGAATAACGTGTAATTCCTATAACGCATGCTTCATGGCAATCCAGTGCAGCATCACTACATTATTGAAATCAACACTACCTTTTTTCAAAAAAAAATTGTCTTTAGAATCTTGTTTTAATATAACAAATCCAAGCAATAAAATACAGGCATATTTTACCATGCAAAGAGAACAAGAGATTCAGCTCTAAGTGTATACAATCCAAAGAGCAGATTATATTTAACACTAAATGTTACTATTTTTGTTCTTTTTTGTGGGTGTCTAGTAACATCCACGTTTTTAGTAGGCTTAAACACTGTTTACTTGAACTTTCATTTATTTTAACCACATTTAGAAATGTGATTAAAATATCCAAGACAGTATCCCTGCTAGATATACATGCTCTTTTCAATTTTCGGATTTTTGTCAAAATAAGAACAATTTTTGCAGTCTGTATTGCATGCTATATATGCTACTATAAAGGTCACTGTATAATAAGAATCTAATTGTTTCAATGAAAGGTCTAATGATTTTGCGTTTATTACAACATATTTAAACAATAAAACGCCGTTCTTACAAATTATTATATTTTGGGAAACTTACAGTATATTGCATTACGTAGAATATCATAGCTGCGATCCTGGAATGAATCCACCCTAGCTGAAAACCGATTTGTAAAGAAACTATGCAAAATGTGCACTTGCGCATGCGCAAAGAGAAGCTAATCGTTATGACCTTCATACTATCACTATTGTTCAATTTTAATCTTTATCAATATGTAATTGAGTACCAGATCACCTGATGATAGTATAGGGCCGAAAAGTTGGGGGTGTTATGATATTATGTGGTTGGTATACAGTGTAAATGTAATGTTATACAACCTCGAATCTTTGGATACAAATAACAGCCACTTAAAGATGGTGACAATAATTTGGTACAATTTTGGAAATAACTGAATTTTTGGAATTCCAGAAAGCATTCCATTGTTCAGATAATTTCCATAATACACATATCCAGATAACCCTAATCTAATCATTTAAAATTTAAAAAAATTAGAAGAACGTTTCCCAAAATTTCCCATTTTTTATTCGTATTTCTTATAAATTTCATTAGTATTTCAACTCATGTAAGAATACAAGATTACCTTCTCCTGACTGAGGTTATATTTAATTCCGCAAATTATCCTAACAGTCTAAAATTATTTTCACGAAACGTCAGAAAATTCATCATATATAGAAATTATATTTCAATTTAATCAAATTTACTCAGTTACATATTTTTGTTAAAAACTTTACAAAATAAGTTTCTCACGACCTCCAAATGTGTTATTTTCCTATGGTAACGCTATCCGCCTGTCAAAAAGAAGAGGGGTGCAAAACCTGGGTTGGCAATTCAAGAGACAAAATTGCCATAACTACGGAAAATTCGACCTTTGAACTATCATAACTAGCGATATATATAACATGTTCCAGAAATTATTAAAAGTATATAATTGTTTCGTCACTGTATCACAATTATAGCTAGTATATGCTCCTTAAATCTAAATAAAATTACAGTTGGAGGAACTTATTGTTCAGCGATTGGATATGACACATCTAAACAGCAATTGAAACCATCAAAGCACATAATGGTGTTTTTGGAACACTGAAAACAATCGAAAACGATTGTTCGGTCATTAAGTAAATTATTAGCACAATACAGTTTTTGGAAGCGAGACTATAAGCAAGCCGTGCGGTGAGAAAACGGAAAACTGATCACATGAATAGCAATTTAAGGGTTAAGCCCAGAACTTCCTCCTAAAATTTCCTAAATCTGCCCGATGTTCCATGAAATCTTTCATGGTTGCATTGGTATTAAAAAAAACTAATGAAAAACTGATTAAAAGAATAATGAAAAACCAAGGTGTCCCATAAACATGCTGGAAAAAACAAGCATATTTCAAGAATTTCAAGGCTCATCCATTAATTAAAATTTCAAGGATCCTTCCCACGAGCACAATATTTCAGCAAAGAGTCTGAACATTTTTTTTAGAGAATTAGTTTTAAAAAATTGTTGTTTATGTAGGATTTTTCCGAATAACAGAAAATTTCATATACAGGAATGGGGAATGCAAGCATTCATGTTAATGATCTTACACTGTAGTTACGACATGTTAAACATAACATGGTAAAATCATTCATGTATTTATATTCTGAAAAAAATTGAAAAACACTGCCATTCTTTTCTTTTTCCAAGTGGATTCACAAACTTTACTTGAAAATGAAAATTACATGATGACTTTTCATGATAACTAAGATGTGAAACGCTATATATTATGCATTAATTGGCAGTTTTGTGCAGTAATGGAGTACATTGAATGAATTTAATTAACGAGTAAAAAGAGTACCTAGTACAAAAGTAATTAAATGCAAATGTACTGAAAACGTATGAGTACAATGCACTCCCTTATGGAGATTGCAAATATTTTTTGAGTTTTAACCTAATCTGAAATTACGAGTACCGATGCATTTTACTGTAATCAATAAAAGTATTGCACTACAAATTTCATGCACTGATGATCTATATAACAGCAAAAGAGGCAGCCATGTTGGAAATGTGCTCATATCCATGAGTAAAATTTATCAGTATGATTACGATACTATTCATACTATATATGGAGTATGATTCCACAATTACTCGTAATCAGTACTTCTGCTCGTGAGTATACATAGTACTTGTCCAAGTTTGATTATTCATTTCATATAAGTATACATATGTATAACTACTGACTACATGTACTCTACTAATATACTATAGAGTATGATTCCACTGCAATCGTAATCAGTACTCCTACTCATGAGTACAATTTTCTCAAGTCTGTTAATTGGTAAGCTGGGTTGTTAACATTATTACAAGTTTACAACATTGTACGTATAGTTCTTTTCGGTAATACCTTTACAGTATTTTATACACTTAAGATCTGCAACATGTAATTTATTACTAGGGTTATAAAATGGAATTTAGCGTGCATCTATAAATGTACAATAGCAACAATGTTTATACATAAATCGTGGGCGGCGGAAGTGCTATCCCACAATTAGGGAATCGTTTCACACACGATCTGGCATTTTCCTCAGACCTTGTCCAAGCGAATTAAGATTCATTATACCATGTCAAGACCTCGCAGGCAAAATGTACACGCAATGCAATTTCAATTGGGGGATGCAAAACTTAAGCATGGAGTAGGCATAGAATTAATAGTGGACACCCAACGTGATCTAATGAACATTGCCCATGAGAACGCACATCATGCTTGCAAATAAAGCTTAAACATTACTCAAAATTCATCAAAGTTTTATACTTACGGTAATCGTTAACTGCAAAAGTTGCTCCTGGGCTGGACTACAATATCGTCAAATCGACAAATAAGGAAAACTAGTTATTATTCAATTTGGAATTTGAAATTACAAAATACTGTTCAAATTGTTAATTAGTTTGCTTCATTCCACAAATTGTATGTTATGACATTTGAAAATGTCGAGCATACTAATTCCAGTTCAGGGTCACCAGCATTGTTTAGCATTAAGAATTTTCAATATTGATACTCTTTTGCTCTGACGTGCACGACTTTATGACGTAATGTTATATCTCATTTGGAAAATATAGAACCGCTTTGAGGTGCCGTATGGAACCTTTTTAAGAACTATATAAATAAGCTTAAAAGGTTCCAGGTATACCTTACAAGGTAGCAGATGGTTGAACCTTCAAAGGCGCTATGACATAATTGTTGTTTTATCGCCTTCAAAAGCATAAGTTTTTGTTCCCCCCCCCCCTCCCCCCCCCCTTTATTGTTATCAATAAAGGTCCACTAAAGGTCACTACAAATTTCATGCACGTACGTATGTATGTATATATATATATATGGTCTCTATAAAAGCAACAGAGGCGGCCATTTTTTAAATGTATTGCAAAAAGATAAAATATATCACCAGGGGGTGTTGAATAGGAATATTGCTAATTCTGCAGAGCGGATATACGAAATGGTTACGGAAACTACGCTATATAGGCTATTTTTTTTTTTTTTTAGAATAAATTTTCCTTTTTCTAGTACCTATAGTATTAAATCTGGCCAATTTAAACATTTTTAGATTAAAGCGGTAGTAATTTTGGCATCCATGGTGATTTCCAACATTAAAATTTCCAAATATGGGCTTATAAATCTGCATTACTCAAAATTGAAAAATAAATATCCAGGAAAACTAAACAGTTAATGGTAAAAACCTCCGATAGCTAGTATATAATCAAGAATCAGACATTTGAATTCGAATTTTATATCAATTGAATTTTTATTGAAACCAACTGATAAGCTTAAGAAAAAATAGAAAACCTACCGATCGAAGATAAATTTTTAAATAATAAAAAACTTTGATATTTCTAAACGTCTTAATGAGCAAAACCGACTAATTAGGACACATTATTTGAAAACTCAATACATTATTATAAAGTTAATCTTTATTATGCTAATAGCTTGTGAAGCTTTCATGGATATTATTCAAATTGCTAATTAGTTTTTGTGGGTGGGTATTTACCATCGAGTGACGTCACCAAGGTGGGGATGGATTCCACATAGGATGAGATGGGATAAATGCGACAATTTGTCCGGACATTCTAAATTGATTTAAATGGGCCTGGGTACGTTTAAAATGGCCACCGTAATTGGTGTTTATGGCTTGGATATAAATCCCCAAATACAGGCCTATTATTACCATTTTTTTTTGTTCTGTTCAACACTATTTATGTACCGGGACGCTTGAGTGACGCTTTGGAGGAAAGGCATCCATAATTGTCTACAATCGTGCCATTAATTGCGGGAAGGGCGTACCTGTGATTTATATTAATGCCAGGAAACTGAATACGTTTAAGCGTGAGTAAGCTAGACCTAACTTTTTTTCCATGCTTCCCAATGCCCAGTCGCCATCTTTAATTTTTTATGAGAGGCATAACTGAAATGACTGATTATAGGGTAAACGTTGTAAGCTTGCCATGTTGGAATACAGGCCGAATATTTATTTAAAAAATTGTTGGAAAAAAAAGGTTAAATTAAACGCCTCTCGAGCAACGCGGTTTGAACAAACCTTGATGGGAACGGAATCTTAATGAGACCCGTTTGACGTATATGTGAACCAAACTTGATGACGTCATGTCCTGAATATGGTTGACAACCACTTGCACGGTATAATCATATAATACACTCTATAACGTTTGTTAACCACCATAGATGGAAACTAGTTTAGCTTTGCCAAAAAAAGTATGTCACTGTTTGATCAAAGGAAGTATACCTAAAACCATACATATATCTAATGCGTTTTTAAATCAAAATGTCATATTCAGTAACTTAACTTTGAATATATATTGTGAAATCATTTATTTGTATTTCAGAAACCCCTCGAAAGGTTGCTACTTACACGGGTTGCACGCGAGTAAATTTATAGCAATTTTTTAAACAAATTCTAGTAACCCCTTTGGTTTCATTGCTTTTAAAATACAGTGGAACCTCAGTTTACGAACTTAATCCGTTCCTTAACCTTGTTCGTGAACCAAAAAGTTCGTAATCCGAATCAAATGTTCTCATTGCAATGAAAGTAAATCCAAATAATGCGTTCTTTGTTCTAGAATTCTTTTTTTAACATGCTATGGCTTTATGTGTGTAAATAATACAGACAGCTAGGAAATAAATATAACATGCAGTAATATAAGAAGAAAGCAGTTTAATATATACATCATGCATTATTTCCAACATTATAGGAAATAAAGACACCCACGTGGTGTCGTCATGTTGACGTTGCTGTGAATTAAGTTTATTCGCAGAATCTGTTTAAGAATTTAACTTTAACAAACATTGTTTCAATAAGAAAAAATTGTATTATTATGCTCTAAATTTCTTTTGTTATTTATATGATTTAAGTCTCAAATAGACGTCATCAATGTATTGTCATCCATTGCATCTTCAATTGGCGTGGATAAAACAAGAGACGAACTTTTGCCTATTTGCTATGTAGGCTATATATCCTGGAAACTAATATCGATTTTAACTTGGATCCTATAGGAAATTTTACACATTTTATACATGTTTGTTTTTAGCAAAACTTATCCGTAATAAAGATGCGCTGCTGAAACTATTGTAAAACAATTGCAGAAACTCGGACCTTTGATTGGTGATCCAGAGATGTGTTCGTAAACTGAAGCATCGTTCGTAAAGCGAAATAACATCTGGTATTCGTAAACAGAGACGTTCGTAAACCGAGGTACCATGCACTGTACTCAAATACGTCTTTTGAAATACTGACTTGCACATGCAAAGCCAGAAGAATTAGTCAGTTAACTTTTGTATGCTATTACAATATGTTGAATTCCACATATTTTTCAGTTAGTAAAAAAATAGGCACACTAATATTATAATAATGAAAGGAACAAATGGGATTTTCGTAAAAACCTATTCACGTAGAGTTATTTTCTGGAATAGTTTATAGTGTGTATCTGGCAAAGATGCATGTTTATCAAAATATTCGATGTGGGTTTCTCTATATACATTGTTTTATTCATTTTTGGAGTTACTGGGCTCAAATTAATAATTATACTGTTACGAATACGTCGAATTCCCATCTAGATTCTGAACATATGATAAACTTGTACAAGTTCCCGCAATCTAAACCATGCATTGGGCTATCATACCTGGAACATGCGATTTTCAGGGAATCTCAGAATTGCGCTAAGTACCAGAATCTCGTGGGCTCAATTCACGGTATAAATCCCCGCTTTCGCTTCACAACTACAAATGTGCCAGCAGAGAGCATAAAAATAATCACATAAACTCAACTCTTAAGCTTTCGCTCAAGCTAAGGAGAAAGGGAATTAGGCCTGCAGAGCGCGAGTCACGTGGGCGCGTCATTACACGAGCAGGGCTGCCAATGAAAATCGAGGCGGCTGGGTGGAAAGAGGATCCGGCGCTGCAGTTAAGAGCCCATAATCCGACGAGTTATGAGGGAGGATTTGCATTTGCATCAAAAGCGGGGGTCACAAGGTATCCATTAAGGCACTTTATCAATGGCGTTATTAGCGAATTAGCGCCGTGGCGTCGAATGGCAGCCAGGCAGCCTTTTGTTAGACGGGCTTTTTACGGCCCTCAAAATGTACAAATTCAGCGGCATATTAGCCAGTAAGCATTCCAAATCGCCCCATACATCAATCGCTTAATGTCCGCGTGCCATCACGCAACAGCCCAAAAAGCACTAGAGCAACCCAAATGCAACCAAAATGGCTTCCGCGCCATTAAACGCCCGCTTGGGCCGCCATTTGCAAAGGCCGAGAATGCCGTCACGTGACACGCACTATCCAGTCGCGCTCCTGTTTTGCTACGAGGTCTGCACCCTCAAATCCAGGGCTTGAAAGTAGCAAGGTCCTATCAGATGCCAAAGACCCTTTATGATTTCAAGTTGTTGATATTTTTATAAAACAAGATGGCGGAATTTCGTTTCTAAGTTATTCTTAAAAAGCAACTATCAAAATGACAAAATGTAATTCTGAATTATTCAATGATATATTGGTGTTTATAAATCGTCTGGATTTTTACTGGTTAAAAGTTATTTAAATCTGTTTCTATAAAAACGTGACGCTAAAAAATGTTTCTGAGGTCAATCAATACAAGGTATAAATCAAAAACATGAATTGAGATGAACTTCGAGCTATTTTGTGTTACAAATAAATTATTTCGATTATCTAAAAAAAAAACATTGAAAATTGCTTCAATTTCAAGAAATTACAGGATTCGTACACACATGTACGTATTTAAACGATTGTCTACAACTTTCATTTAATATATCAATATTTATAATTTAAAATCTTTTTTAAAAAAAATGGAAACAGAGGACGATACATATAAACTGACATATCTAAAAATGATTATTTAGATTATTATTTATACCTACATTACAAAGCATTTGATTGTAAAATGATTCATACTTGTTTTGTTTCGAGGGGGTAATACAATTATTCTTCCTTTAAGTTCGTTCGAAAACAAAAAGTTTTCAATCAAATATTGTTTATTCTAATGTTTAGATTGTCACTTAAATGTCTCACCCTTGTATAATTTTCTTAAATTTGTAAAATCCCTGTTTAAATCCGAATAAGAGGGCAAACCCGCAAAGCACTTAGAGCTGCAGTGATTGCCAACCTTCAATGGCAATCAACGTTTTATTTTTAATTCTTTTAAACTGAAAATGTCGCGATTTTATTTGTGTAAAATAAATTTTAAAAAGTCTTAGAGAAGAAGTTTTAAAATATCCGTATGTTAATTTGTTTAAAACGAGAATAACTTAATACTTTGAATTTTACACAAATATTTCTGCTTTATGACCATCTTACGAATTGCCAAACTTTCCAAATACGTTGAGAACTCACGTATTGTTTACGTTATTATATCAGCTGATCGAGTACTAGACAGAACATTGATAGTTGTACGTCTACTAAGCATACCATCAATATTGTGTTTGGTTCGCAAACATGGCGGATATAATTAGGAGTGGCGCACAAAAATTATATCAATACGTCATTTCTATCCAAGCAGCACCCTGTAGAAAAACAGGTGAAAGTGGCATCAAGAAGCGGAAATGGTA
>JAQGBW010004458.1:0-13737 GCA_034698625.1 Julus scanicus
TGGTGCAGTGACACAGTAGTTCGACCTTAAGAAAGTCGAACTCCGTTGCTTCCGTCTGTATCAGGCTAACAGCCAGACTACAGTCCTTCCTTTCACTTCTCAAGTGAAAGGGCACAAACCACAGGGGCACTCAATAGATAGTCACCTCACCTGGTCAGTTTAACCTCGTAATATTAAACACCTTTTTTAAGAAGTCTAAAAACAAAATTGTCACAAAGTATAAGGAATTTAATGCTGCAACTGGTATGCACCCTACATTTTTGCCCAATTACTGTTAATGAAGTACATCAACATGCTCTCAAAAACCATATACAAGACTATTTCCTTTGTAGTTCTGAATGAATGCGGTTAAAGGAAACGAATGAAAATTAACTGCACTTCCGAGTGGTTTTTTTGTGTGTGTGTGTGCCTGGAGCTTCCGATTAAACATTGTAAATGGTTCAGTGAACATGTGTGCCCCAGAGGTCATTAAGTCCTCCAGCAATTAAGGTTGTTTGTGATAGCCTAAGAACAGCTTATGCCATGGATGTAAAGTCACAGTACCCATGCTCTGAAATAGTATACTCTGGTGGCATACTTGCTGTATTTAAATACAGTGAAACTTGTCTACATTGAACACCCATGGGACCAGGCAAAAGTGTTCACATTAGACAGGTGTTCATTGTATGGAGATTTGCTATGAAAAGACAATATCCAATGAACTATGTTTATTGTATACAATCGAATATAACATTATGCACACAATCCTTTCAGTGCATGTACATAAATCCTTATTTTAGGTTTTTTTTAAAGAAATCTGTAATTGACTGTAGTTTTTTGTTTCGATCATTGATGATCGCATTATGAATCTTTCTCTGTGTGTTAATCATCATTCTTTTGCTAAAGTCCTAACAGATTTACTCATGTCAATTGCATGGATAACATCCTTTTAACTAAAGACTAAATAAGGGAATGTTCCCTGATTGATGTAGAGCGCCCTCTAGGGGCTTAATTGGAACTCAATTGTAAAGTGTATTATGTAGAGAGGTTAGACCCATCCTGGGGAATTTCTCAAAGTGTTCCATGTACAAAGTATACAGGTGTTCATTGTATCGAGGTCTGTCCTAATGTTATTTCTATGGAAGTAGTCCGGGACCAGCCAAAAGTGTTCAAGTTAGGGAGGTGTTCACTTTATAAAGGTGTTCAATCTGACAGGTTTCACTGTACAATACATTCTAAAAATCTAGGAGTATACAGCACTTGCAATGCAATAATATATAGAGTTGATTGCCATCTTTATTTACATAATATTCTATAGAAGGGCGTAATAGTGTTAAAAATAAATTTCTTTGAATTTGACAAGACCTACCTACTACATTGTATATATTCCAAATTAATTGGAGCAATATTTCAGAAAACATGTTAAATTACCACTGCCATCAATGTGTAATTGTTAAAGTTATCTAGAGGTATTCCCTAACTCATATACTTTCATTATGTATATGATGGATAATATATCTGAAAATAGACCTCATTACCTGAAGGCCTTTGAGTAGGGAAGTGCTAATTAAAAAACGACATATTAATTTATCCAACTTGCATAAAAGTAATGTATGATGATAAGATTTTGTTAGATAGATTTTGTTTCAAATTCTATGTGGGTGATACACAATGATTGATTCTCACGTATGTCCAGGTTTGCAATGTCCTAAATGAATTCTTTGAAAAGTTTCATGAAAATCACTTAGTTCAAGTATTTACCCATTGACAAAAAACGTAAGCTACAACATTCGATGAACATAACAATTTGTCATCTTCATTTGTAAAACCTTCCCCACTTTTTACCTCAAAGTAATGGATGTTCGTACGACATAGAAGTGGCAGCGAAAAGGGTTTGGTCTACGATAATAATTATCAGATTGTTGGAAGCCAGATGTCAGGATTCCCAGGCAAGCTGGTATTAATTTTCTTGTTTTTTGTATTTTGGGTTGTATCAGTTAAACCCCCAGTGCGTATTGATATATAGTTGATGGAATTTATTTTTGGTCTACAAGAACAAATTCTACTATAAGGATCTAAAATTAAAGCCCTTTCAAACTGTATTGCTTATTATCTAGTGCACACGCCAGGACATGTTATAAATAAAATAGAACATAACATGAAATTAACTTGTATGATGAACTCTTTGCAAAAACCTTAGAGGACAAATAAATGTTTGCTTATTTGGAATTCAGCAGGATTCTGATATCATCAACGTTGCGACTGTGCGATTTTAAAATATGGTAATATATTTGCATGCGAATTGGATTTTACCCAAATAATGTATTAAATATTGAAATTGGTTTTCTTTAAGAAAGCTTGCAGTGCAATTCTAATATTACTTGTACATGAACACGAATATTTGAAGTACTTTCTGAAAATGGATAAAGGATACCAGATGTAATGACAATTTAACATTGCAAACATATACAGCATAACAAGAATTTGGTGAGCTTTCGAATATAAGCAGTTCTTCGTCGATTTTTGCTAGTGAGGTTTTTATTAAATTCCTCAAGTTTCTCGTATGTTCGATGAAAATGCTATTTCAGGCAAACAATAGAACGAGCTGTTTACGTCAAATACCAAGGATATTTATAGTAAAGAACGTATCGTGAAGATGAAATAAATACCTGTGTAACTAACACAGGCTACGAGATTTGTGGTTTCCAATTCAAATCACAAATGTTAATCAAATTATGATGTGTTATCACTTCGCCTAAAACCTGAATTTATCGTACGAAATATAACACATTCTATATATATGGATAAGAAAATAAAATCAGGTTGTAAAAATTCTCTAAAATATAACGTTGATCATTATACAGTCGAACCTGCCTATCTCGAATTCCATGGGAAGGATTAAAATTTCGAGATAACCAGGTTGAAATGTCTATTGTATAGAATCTTTTTCCATTATTGATTATGTATACATATTAAAAGAAAATACCTTTACGAACGACATTTTTTATTAATTTCAAGGAATACATAATCACAGTGGCAAAGTTTTTAGCATATCTTCAACTTTAGAAATACATATAATAGTCTTTTAAGGATTTGTGGCGTCTAACCCTCTTAAGGTTAGCAATAGCTGTGAATCCTTCTTGTCCGACATTTTCTTGAGATTCAAGAAAATTTGTAAGAAGTTGTAGTTGGACAAACAAAATTTTTTATGTGTGCTATTTATTGAAGGAACACCAATTTTTTAAATTGAGGCTTGTTTGAAATTCGAGAACATATCTGTTTTGGAAGAACATATTTCGAGGTATACATGGAAAATACACTGAATTTAGATTGTAAAGGTAGGGAATTCCAGAAATTTGGAGATTAACAGGGTTTCGAGATAAACAGGCTCGACTGTACACTAACATTTGACAGATCAAGACAACTGAACCTGAAATACGAGTTTATGAGATTAAAAAAAGAAATCGTATTTCATTTTTGCCTACACATTTATACTTTTTTTTATTGAACATTTTTCCCACAGTTGGGGGAAGCGCCACTAAGTGATAGATCACTGAGATGGGGCCAGTGTAGGATTGGGAACATAAGGTGATTATGGGTGCATTGCAGATGTTGGAGCATTAAGTGACAATAAAATGAAATAACAATAACATATAGTAACAGCAATAGCAGAGATAGTAATAATGATTGATAAACAATGTAAAACAATGTGGGAAGCTGGCTGGGGTTCACCAGGGCAACAAAAGCAGTCAGAGTTTGGGGCAACATGAAAACGATGAAGTTAGTCCCAGAAAGCACTGAACCCAGTGAGAAATTGTGTAGTGAGGAAGTAGGGCTGGTGAGTAGCTTGAAGTCTTCTGGCAAAGGCGAGGGTGGGGAGGTGAAAGGAGATGTGAAACTTCACCTGTTCCCAAGAGGTCTGCGCCGCGGCTTCGAAGAGCCAAATTTATACTAATACAAGTATGTTTTCCTTAGAATTAACTGGGTGTCCAGCAGTCTTAAAAAATTTGAGAAAATATGACATATTTACTAACCTAGAAATTTAAACGAAACTAGCTATGCAACTCTGGTTCGCCATATATTGGAATATTGCACTCCTATTTGGAACCCTTACAGGATGGTTCCTATTCAGGATATAGCGATGGTCCACTATAAGGAAGCCAGATTTGTTAAGGGCTATTACCAACATTCCACGAGTGTGACAGAAATGCTCCATACTGAATTGGGACACGTTGAGGTCCAGACGCGAAAAGTTGTCTATGGGGTTTTTCAAACATTTTAATCTTTCTTGTAATTCACATCTTGTTTCCCATATTTTATCCCCTAAATACCATTATAGGAGTAGACATAATCACTGAAATCCTTTGACCGAGCTTCGTGCCAAGACGGATGCTTGATATTGGCCCTTCTTTTTGCATGTGATTAGGCAATGGAATAGCCATTCTGGCGAATGTCCAGATTTAGAAGAAATTCAATTTTTCCTGAAATTGGGAACGACCCCCTACCGTATAGAATTTATTTGCTGATTGTAGGGTACTGAGTTGAATTGAATTGAATATTTGAATTTTTGCAACAATTTTACTAGACACCCTGGCTAAGTGTATATTGGAATCATGCAATTTCAACTAAATTTATTCAACTAAAAAAAATTCCACTAAAGTTTTACAACTAACAAAAATTTTACCTAAATTTGCTTCTGGTTGAAGCAAATTTACACCTAAATGTTTATAAATTTATATTTACAACTAAAAAAGGTTGACCATTGGTTTAACGTAACCTAACCTAACTCAGAAGAATAAAAACCACCGGATTGATGTTTAATTTAATAAACCTAGTTGAAAATCTGTTTAGTTGAACATTTCTTAGTTGTAAATCCATCAGTTGTACCATTTTAGTTGAGTAAATTTAGTTGAAACTGTCTGCTACCCCCTGTGGGAAAGTGTACAGTATACTTGTGTACAGTATACTAGTGTACGGTGTACTGTATATTTTACTCATTAGCAAAGATTATAGGGTCACTCATGCTTTCAATATATCTGGTCGAAATATTAACTATGGAAAGTCTTATTCATCTCTGAAAAAAGTCAGAAAAACACTGTATGTGTGAATTAAACATACAATTACAAACATTTGTGTAATCTAAGTTGCGCCAACAACCTGCGTCCGCTATGGACACGTCTTGGCAGTATATATTAACAGTTTCAAATGTCAAAGGGTTAAGACATGAAATGTGTTATTAAGAACCATAGAAATTCTGAATTCAAAAGCATAACCCGTTACAGTTGGCTGCGTTGACACCAATGGTATCGAGATTCACTGGCTGGAACAACGTTCTTTAGCGTTCAACACCCCTTCATGAACTGTTCATCGCATTTATCATTCCGTGACATGAAATATTGCAACGGTCCTCTTCTTTTTATCCCTCGAGAGTTTCGTTTTTATATATATGTATGAAATATAGTGTCTAGTATAAATAGGTGCGCAGCCACTGTGATTTCGAGCTACCATTAGCACCCCCTGTTGTTTCGAGGCCTCAATGAAATGGCAGACATTTTATCGATTGCTTATTGTGTACTGGGAAGCTGTTAATGGGCTGTGCGTACACTAATTTCATGTTCTTATGTATACAAAGCAACGATGGTTTGCAAAATAAAAGAGCTTTCATCTCGGAAGCGTCAAAGCAGTGCTCGAGTGGACCCTGGTTTTAGCTCAAACCTTTTCAATTAAGCCTCTGCATTCTGTGTTAGAAGCATCGACATAAGGGTTTTTCAAAACTTTATACAACTCAAGCCTGGGTTATTTATACACTTTGCAAACATTTCAAACTTTGAAATTTGCGAAAGCTTCTAATCTAAATTAACAACAAACGTATCACCACCTAGCCAACTTTACAGCAATTATAAATTTGCAATTATTAGGTATCTTGAAATAGTTGACTGGCAAGCTTAGGACTGAATGCCCTAAGGCTGTCAGTTTGTGGACTGTTTGGTTACTTACATAAAGGTACCTATTGTTCCTTTGCTTTTACCTGGTTTAAAGTATAGGCTCCATGGAAATTGAACTAATGGAAGGCTTGAGAAGTTCCTTAGAAAATGCAGATCAAGATTCTGATAAATATTCGGAAAAGTTTCCAGATTTAACAAATTCATTACAAAAATCCACAAGTAGTGAAATTACTTCTAATGTGTAAAATTCATGGAGTTTAAAAAATGGAACGGTGGGGATGTTCGAAGAATCAACAAAATGTTTAAATAAATCTAACATTTACTTATTAAATAGAAACTATTGATTTTTTTAGTTCTCACAAATATTTCTGGCTTTTTGTAGATTAGAAATATGGTCTTTACAATCCTATCAAACCATTTTTGCATCACAATAAAAGCACACGACCCAATAATGCTACTTTAAAAATCAATGACTGTGTTAAATCTGATCATGGTTAACGAAATATTAAGGTGAATCACATCCCTATCACCTTCAATTGGTGAAATTTTAAAACACAATTACAGCCAAACAAAAAGAGATTAAATATAAAAAAAATTGTTTAAAATAGCTTGATGGATCAGCAAGTGCATCATATTGTTATTTTTCACTTTGAACTGGTAGATTTTTTTAAAATTAATAAATAAGTTTGAAAAATGTCCGTTAAATTGCACATGCTGCCAGCACGTGCAGCATGAGAATGCAAATTATCGTTTTGTTTGGCTGTGAGTGTTGTTGCAAATTTACCCCATTAAAATGGATATGGTTGTAATCCCCTTTAAGGAAAATGTGCAAATAATATTGAAAAACCAATTCTTTGTATCATTGTTTTTGAGCTTCTTAAAAACGATAAAGGCGAAAGTAATAAATAGTTGTAGTTATTTTCACCATGCACTGTCTCTTGAAAAATTTACTTTGCCACTCTCTTCAAACCGTAACATACGTTTGCAGAAAAGCAAGTAAAAAAAACTGCAGATGAGGAAGTAAGAAAAGTGTTAGCTGGAAATCAAATCAAGATCGAATCGAAGAAAACGTCGGGCTTCCAATTCCCTCAAGGATGATTAGAATCAATCTGGTAGCTCGTTTATTTAAGTTGCTCTCCACTTAACGCCCTTACTTCGCTCAGCGTCACAAACAAGGTCAAGAATAAGTGGCAACAGTTGACCATAAAATAAATGATGGCAATACGACGGTCTTAAACAACATGCTGTCTAGCTACTGATCGACTTCAGTACAGTACATTTACTTGGAATCCAATGTTCTCTCAAGTAACTAGGCTCGAGTATTTTGGTTAATGGACCAAGCTGTCGACCATTACTTTCAAAATTCAGCAATCATTTCTTTGTTAAATTGCAGATCAACATTGTCAGTCAATTGTCGGTCTTTTCAATGGTTTTTAAAGGATGCAATAGCCTCGAGAGAGACTAACCAGTCCAATGTGCAGAGACACCGGGAGATATCCTGGTGCATTTTTCTGTATTTCATGAAATTCATCCAAAAATTTCACTACTTTCTGATAAACTAATTAATATATCAGGGTTGTCAAGTTAGTAGGCACTCTCTGGTGAAAAAACAATAGAGATTTCTATTGTTTTCTATTTGGAACGTTGTTTTTTATTGATATTAATAGAAAATTTCTATTGGTTTTATTGGTTTCAATTGTTTTTTATGATTTTCTATTGTTCAGTCAATACAGCTAACCATAGAAGTCAATAGAAGCCAATTGAAGTCAATACAGGAACCCTAGAAAACAATTAAAATTAATAAAGTGTCCAAATAACAATAGAAATCTTTATTGGTTTCTATTGTTTTCTTCACCAGGGATATCCCAAATTCGTGTTTTTCTACCAGTGTGCCTTGAAGATTTTGCAAGTGTGCCGCTGAAGTTTAAGATAGGGTACAAAATTTACCTTTTATACAATAATTTTGAATGAAAAACATTAAGTGTTTATCTGAGAGCAGATTATTTTATCAATAACTGATTTTTCTCTAGTTCCATAAAAATATGAGAAAACAAAATCTCTTCTTAAAAACATTGGGTGTGCCGCGACAATTTTGGCTCCCTATTAAGTGTGCAGCAAGAATTTCAAGCGCTATTTTGTGTGCCATGAGTTTAAAAACTCTGCATTAGCTAATCTCATCAACCAATCTAATTAAATTGTGGTCACAGCAGCAAAGTGTATCTCGTGAGTGTATGTTTAAGTACGTGCTAGATCAAAATCTCGAAAAAAATAATCTCGAAATATAAAATAACTTAAAAATAATCTCGATCGTGGCAAAATCTCGAGTGAAAAAATATCGAAAAGGAAAATCTCAAAAGTACATCATCCA
This sequence comes from Julus scanicus, assembly GCA_034698625.1. Classification (NCBI taxonomy): domain Eukaryota; kingdom Metazoa; phylum Arthropoda; class Diplopoda; order Julida; family Julidae; genus Julus; species Julus scanicus. Next base: position 8,293 of record JAQGBW010004458.1, read on the forward strand.
ATAAATCAAAACTCGTGCGATTTATGTCTTCAGGTATATTTATTTATTTATTTATTCATTTATTGATGCGATACAAAAAAACAAGGATCAGCACAATAAAATAAGAGCACTCAAAGAGTAAGAAGGAAAAGGTAAGTCTCAGTCTAGGTGTATGTGTTCAACTCGCCATTGGGTTAGGTTAGGTAGATTTTTCACGTGTTTGGTAGCCTACTTAACATTTTTTTTCGCTATTTTGGTTTTCGAGATTTTGATTTTCGATGTTTTTTGATTCGAGATTTTTTTCCGAGATTTTTTTTTCGAGATTTTGACCCAGTTCCGTTTAAAAACATGCAAGTCCAACATCAAAATGTAAAGACTTAACCCTTTATGTTAATATATGGAAAATCAGTCCAGTATAACAACCAACAGAAAACATTCTTTAAACCAAGCGGTTCTCAAACATTGTGGTTTCAGGACCCAAAAGAGTCCATGTAAATATGTGACCTAGGCCGTATAGTAATGTACCTATATTTTATTAATGTCGTACTTACTGGTGTTTTCTATTTCCACTAGGCTCTGCAAATGGTTTGTGGCACGACAAGCCGGTGCCGATTCCGAAAATGGAAATGTCAGCAGGAGGAGCAGGCGGCAAATCGTCGTCGCAACAACTACTGCGCTATGTGCCGCAGCGACGGTCGGCACCGGAGATGAGATCCGACGAGGGCTGGGACGAAGCCGCTCCCTTCTACTTCAGCACCGATCCGGCTCCTCCCTCCCAGCTGCTGTCTTCAGCGGTCCAGGTGACGAACCCCTACGCCTACGCGCTGGGCGACGAAGAAGAGGAGTTGGGGAATGAGGAGGAGGAGGATGAGGCGCGGGATCAAGAAGAGGAAGAGGAGGAAGAAGAGGAGGAGGAGCAGCCGCAGATTTTGCCGCATCACCGTCGAAAACTGTGAATGGCAAAGCGCGAGAGAAATCATTAGTGCGCACGTTGTGCCATTACGGTAAGAAGGGATTTCCAGCAAATCATTACCGCCTCTCTAATTAAGGCGATTTCAACAAATAATGCGTTTGGAATTTAAAAGAAAAATCTAAATAAAAAAAAAATAAATAAAAGGCGGGTGCAAGTGTTTCCCCCCCTTTAGCCTCACTGTTTCAATAGCAACGCCATCGTGCACGTGGGGCAGAAAAAACCCCTTCTCAAGCTTTGTTGTGTAGCTCGGTTTGCATTTTTTTAGTTTTATTTGGGTTTTTTTTTTTTTTTTTTTCATCTTATTGTTTGACTGCTATTGACTATTCTAGCAGACTGTTAAGGGTTACGACGTCAAAGCGATTTTCTCCTGATTGCGAGCATGTTGCGTTGCGCGCGGGCAATTAGCCGGAATTACACGAGTAGTCCTTAATCCGGATATATCAAAAGGGATTGCATGATGCTTCATTAATTATTGACTGGTTCTGCGGTGCATCGGCACGATGTCTACATACATGTTCCACGCGCAAATAAAGTGTCACGTCCACTTATCTATAGGTCTATTTTTGCAAATCGGGTAACTGAAATTCATGTCACTTACTCCTTATACTTCTTCCCCCTCATTCTAATGCGTCGTTAGATTGGCGCCATTTTGAATAGGGAATGGAACCTAAAAACTGAACCCATACTCAAGATACACAGAAATGTTTTGGGCAGAGTTGGAAAATTTCTCTTGACAAATTAGTCTTGTTTGGACTCCCCTGGTGAAAAAAAACAATAGAAACTTATAGAGATTTCTATTGTTATTTGGACACTTTATTGATTTTAATTGTTTTTTATGGTTCCTGTATTGACTTCTGTTGGCTTCTATTGACTTGAATGGTTTAGCTGTATTGACTGAACAATAGAAAACCATAGAAAACAATTGAAACCAATAAAACCAATAGAAATTTTCTATTGATACTAATAGAAAACAACGTTCCAAATAACAATAGCAAATAATAGAAATCTCTATTGTTTTTTAACCAGGGTCAGAACCTCCTAGTGGTTTTTGAGCCAGCTAAGGAGTGCTGAACTTGAGTAAGACTAATTCAAAAAAACAGGGATGCATCTTTGAGAATTACTGGAATGGAGTTGTCAGAAAATATAAGAGTTTACAAATACATATAACGCTTGGTACATTCCACCACTTATTCGAGTATATTTCCTCTGGACAAATTTCTCTTGACATATTAGTGTTGTTCAGACTCAAAACCTCCAAGTGGTGTTTGAGCCAGCTAAGGAGTGCTGAACTTGAGTACGACTAATTAAAAAAACAGGGATGCATCTTTGAGAATTACCGGAATGGAGTTATCAGAAAATGTTAAGAGAGTTTACATATATAACGCTGGCTATACATTCCACTTATATATGTCCTCTGGTGGATATTAATTAGACAAAGTCTTGATAAAGTTATATTTATTTTATATTTTGGTACATTCTATTGAACACATTTATTAAACTCTGGTATAGTCAGTACTTGCCAAACATTGTTTGAATTTAAAATTCGGATAAGCCTCTCGAGAAAATAAATTTGATTTACAACGAAACTTCATATTTTTTATTTTTTGATGATTTATCCTCAAAATATCTTTAAAAATGGCGATTCTTTCATTATTTTTTTTTAGAAGTCAGGACTGCTTATAAAAACTTTTCATTTTCAAGCAGTTTCTTACTAGCAATCATCTTAAAAAGCGAATTGTTAAAGTTTGATACTTCAAGAAATTACTGACTTGACTCAACCAGTCCAATTTTAGTTTCTAAAAATAAACATCTTTTGTCACGAGAGTTAACTGAAATAAAGCCATAGCAAAAGAATGATGAATCAAACCCTTAATTCGTGTACATATTTATGATGTTTGTTCACCTCTTTGCTATCTCTAGAAATGAACTTATAAAATAGATGGACAAAATATCGAATTATGTCAGAACAACAAGATTAATACCATTTGCAATTCAATCTTTCTTTCTTTTTTTATCAAATTTCCACCATTTCTCATTTCTGCTTAATGCAATGTTCAGCAGGCCAGTACTTCCTTGGCCATTGTTCACCTCGTTGGTTGTACTTATTTCATTAATTCCCATTTTCATGGCTAAAATTCCCCTAGGGCTACTCGGCTTTATTGCATTTTAGCTTCGGTGAAATATAAGACATGGTATAAGAGTGTTTACTTCGCCAGAAAACTCAGTTCTGGAAGACAAAGTGAGTGGGTTCTACATGATTTGCTTCATGAAAGTTTAGGACTAAGACCCTGGCCAAAGTCGGGCTGAAATGTTTGTTTGCACGCCATAACAACCTCGCAATCTCGTCTTTAATTACATCTAATGATAAAGGCAAACTGTCTCTTTATAGCTTCAGGGAAATAAAATTGTGAAATATGCAGCAGAAATGCGCCTGCGCACGCTCTAAGCAGAATTAGGTGAAGTTGTCTGTTTACTTACATACACGTTTTCAAATATATATTTAGATGACCTGATTGTGACTAACCAAAAATTTACTTTTAACCGATAAGCACCTGCAGCGATTTTTCCATCAATTTTAGCTAATTGCAACTTGTTCATGTTTGCACATTTGAACATTATTCTGATAATTTAATGCTAACTTTACATCACTTGCAGGCTCACACTTCGTGCTTGATAAATGTTAAGATAAACGTTGTCATACTACACAATAAAGTATTAACTTAGTGTGGATTATACATTTTAGAATTTTCACAGCATAATACAGAATAAGGTAGTGTAGTAAAAGGAGACTTGGGTTTCAACATTACCACATTACGTGCACTACTTTACGTTTAGCATGACAACTAATGAGGAACGGTCAAAAAATCTTGCATATTCGTTTATTATTCGAAAACCAGATGTCATACAAATTAACTGAAATAGACATTTTAAAGACAAGGAAATTACGGTTTTAGGTCACTACATGGCGCCACAATTCATGTAGAATTTCGAACAAACTATCAAAAACAAAATGGCGCCTCACTTAAAAGCGTTTACGCTAGAGGAACAACGAAGTGTTATTCGTTTTTCAGTGTTGAAAGGCACGAAACCTAGTGAAATTTATAGTGAAATGTTAGTAGTTTATGTCGAAATTGTAACTGACAAAAACAAAAAGAGAAGTGGTCGTCCGAAAACGTCGATTGGTGGCAATATCTGCATAGCCAACATGACGCATTTTACGGGAGGGGTATAAACAATCTAATCAAACGTTGAGATAAATGTGTCAACAAACTCGGGTCCTACATTGAAAAATAGAAAATTTCCTGCTCATTAAAATGACTATTTCAGTTTTTTTGTACGACATCTGGTTTTCGAATAATAAACGAAAATGCAAGACATTTTGACCGCCCCTCGTAGATCGGGAATCTCAGTGTACATAGTCCAAGAAATTGTATAATTCTCAAATTAATCTAAACGCGGATTAAATTAGGCTTAATCGGTGCTTCTCATCCTTTATGACTTGAAAAATAGCTGATCGTTAAGTAATCCACTCCAAAACAATGGTTCACTAATGTGCAAGTCAACTCTATGTCATTTACCCTTAATGGATCATTATACATCTTGGCAAGGATGGACTTTATCAATATCAATTAACATCAACTCTTAAAAGTTCATCACACTTTAAAGAAGCTTGTACACATCCGACTTAAGAGAGTTTGCAAAATGTAAGCAGTATTTAGGTGACTAACCATGTTACAAGTTGCATCTTGAGGAAATTATCCCAATGCAGAAGTTTGTTGATGGTGTTTTGGTAATACATTTGTCACACCCGTTAGTTTAGGTTAATTATTAAGATCATAATGATGTCTATATTTAACTTGAAAGTTTTGCTGTTGGAGTGTTGGAAAAACAAGCAAGTTTTTTTCTATCCAACACTAGTGTTTACATAAAATCATACGCACTTTTTGTACAGCACGAGATTATGATGTTTATTCAGCACGGCTTTCCTTTCATCATTTGCAAACGGCATTCGGGTAGAAATGATTCAAAAGATCCATCAAGGCAAATCTTAATGTGCAACAACAGCAGTGCAATGGACCAAAAACGATTTTGTACAGTGTTGTTGTTATAGTGAAAATCCTAATAAAGGATTATTTACTCGGGACCAATATGCAGGGCTTCCACACGTTTCTAAAGGTCCTAAAGATAGGTATTCAGCTTTGCTCTCGATGCACGCTGCATTTAAGGTTTTAGATGGATAATGTGCATTATTGTTAAAATTCAGCAACTCGATGGAAATACGGGGTGTGTTGATAATAATAAATGGTAAGATATTGGGAAAATATTTCACAAAAGAAATCAGGTTTTATACCACCCACGTTACATATCGTCTTATTGTAGTATAGTGAACCACATTTTCACTTTTAAGGGGGTATATATAGTACCTATCACTTTCAATGGGTGAAATTTCAAAACACAATCACAGCCAAACAAAAATAGATTAAATAAAAATA
>JAQGBW010004459.1:0-13735 GCA_034698625.1 Julus scanicus
CACAGCCATTCTTCCCGGGAGATAATCCACCTACAAACCGATCACTTCCCGGGAGGTGTCCCAAAACGCGCCCAATGAATTCGTCAACATGTTGCTGAATGCTGAGGTGTATCCACCAAAACTTATCAGAAAAACTGAACAAATGTGTCCCGTTTATGACGCTTTTACCATGTGCCTTACCGAACATTCAGTTCCGCATTTGAGCAAATGGCTGAGCATGCGCAGCAATGCGGCAACATTTTTCCTTTGATCTTGACCGCCTCCCCAACGATCGGCGAAATGTTGACCAAACCATGGTTCTGGCACAAAAAAAATGTCATAAGTTTGCTCAAAGGTCACGATAGTCAAACCCAGCTTAAGGAACGTTTTGTTATCATGAACAGCTGCACAATATCTTTTATTTGCTATGGCAAAGACAGTTTTTTTTAGTATTGCAGAAGCATTGTTAATAATGTAATTCCAGATGATGAGGGCTTGGTGCTTTCTTTCTGGTCGATGACTATTCTGATATTTCATGTGTAAAGCCCATACAAATACAATATTTCCATCGTCTCATTGAGTTAAGCCTTCAACCGAAATATGCATTTTGAGTGGTTTCAAGTGTTTCTCATCCGTTTTCATGCATGATGCTTTATGGCCCCTTGTAAACGATATTTGTTGGCATAACCCTTCAAAACCTCCATGAATTATTGCATCGTTGTTGAATAGCCTTGAAATTATCTGGGTTAAAATGCGTGCTATCATATGCCCGAAATGAACATGGCCTCCGGTGGATTTCAACCGAGCAAACACAAAAATGTTATTCTCAAATGCCTTGGCCACATGGTGAATTTTTAGCACGAAATCTTTTGCTTGCTTAAGTTTTATGGACATTTCATGCATGAGTGAAACATGATATGCATCGCGAATGATCTATCTACTCGTATACAGTTCTCGGAAGAGTTGAGAAAACGTATGATATGGATGCGAGACGCAAAACATATCCAAGGAGGTGCTGCCATCGAAGCAGTTTAACAATTGATGGGAAAAGTCAAGCTGCATGGAGACGTTTTATTTATGATCCAGGACACTTGTTTGTATTAAGGGACTTCTTCCTAAAATATGTGACATGGCAATACAAGTTGGACGCCTCTGATAAAAAAGAGGCCATCAAAGGGACATTGTATAAACTATGTGTTACTGATAGGCCAATTTTAGTTTGATCTTAAGGCTCTCTGGGTTTAAAAAGTATACTATGTCCCATTATCGGTCGGTAGGATATAATGTATATGGAAAATGCAATGTATGGCTAATCAGAAATCTTGCATTTATGGATGTATCAGAAATTTGGCATTTTGTATTTATGGATGTACCAGAAATTTGATATTTATGGATAAAGTATTTCAGAAATTGGGTATTTATATGGATGTATCAGAAATTTGCCATTTATGGATATATCAGAAATCTAGCATGTATGGTCAAATGTAGATGTCCCTACAATAGCAATGCATTCCCATTTATGGAGATACATATGGTTTCAATATTTCCCATTATGGGTATACTGCATGTAAAAAATACAATGCCCGAATGCAATCAGAAATTTGGTATGTATAGTCATATTACTCATATATGCCATATATGGCTTGTATTTGCCTGAAGGTATTGACATTGTACAGTATGTGACATAAATGCGATGTAGGGCCATATATATATGGACATACTACATGGTTTCAAACAAAAAATTATACACTAGAATGCTGCATTTCTATAAGAGAATTTTCTGTATTTTGTACAAGAGAATTTTCTGTATTTCGTATAAGAGAAATTTCTGTATTTCGTATAAGAGGAATTTCTGTGTTTTGTATAAGAGAAATTTCTATATTTTCAATAATTAATGTTAAAAACAAACAAAAATATCATAGCTTAACATGGTTTTTCATGTTAAATTAACCACAGTCTTGACATGTCACCGCATGTAATTGACACGTGTTTTACTATACTACCACTCAATCTGGTAACGACCTTTGCAAAAATACAGTCCCTACATGACGTCACTATCGTTGATATAGGACATAAAAATGAATTCAGAAGCGATGGACATTTTGACCTCGTGTATTGACAATATCAAGAACCATAGAGAATGGCCCAATTAAAATAGTATCATCCGATTAAAGTGTACCTGGGCAGTTCCCGCGCTGTCTGTCCTTTGATGGATTCTGTCGTTCTGGAAAGCATATGGCATATCAGTTAAGCAAAGACAACTACTGACGTCATATGTCATCCTGCCAGACGTGGGACCCCGCCTACCCCGTTGGTGCAAATATTTATTAATCAATAACCCCTTTGTAGCAGAAAGATTGATGATGTTGATGTTCGTGCGACCTTAACCATCAGTGAGATGATGTTGGGTTTTTTTCTTCAAAAGATTGCATTATGATACGGTAATGTAGTGTTCTCAGATCCGCTTACAATATCCCTAAAATGCCCACTTGTGCACACATCACGTTGGAAATTCTGATGCAACTTTAATGGTTTTGTATAACCTGTAGACGGCGAACCCATATGAAATCCATGTTGTGTGGTTCCAACACATGTGGCACATCAAGGCTATATGGACATACACAAGTTGCACACTCATAACGATTCAACGTGCGTCAATAAATACGGATTAAGTCCAAAGCTGTACATCTGTCGACCACACCCTAAGCCCGGCCTTACTGCCGAAAAACTGAATAATTTTGATTTATTTCCATGCATAAATTTGGAAAAATATATCATGATGCAAGACGCCAGGTGCAGCTAGGCCCTCATTTGCCATTGGAAAACCGTCGTCTGGAAATATTGACTGTCTGTTACCTTGTTGTCGTGAAATTGACGGCTTAGCACAGACCTTGATATACCTGCAGTATCCATTATGCAAACTTAGTCCAATTTTTCATTGACGACATATTTAATTTTTTTTTTAATATCAAGCTGTACGAATGAATTTTTAATCAGTCCGGTGGAGATGTGATATATGATCTGTAATGGTATATGGGAGAGGATTGGAAAGATGACGTCAATAAATTGACAGGTTTTTTTTGGCGCAGTCATGCAATGATGCACTGCTTCTAGTAATATACTACATAATATATATGTGCACTTGGCTAAAACTTTAAGCTGTAGGCTGGCTGAAAATGACTTTGCAGTCATCCTAAGTCATTACAGTCATCAGCAGGCACACAGCATCTAGAGGCTTTTTAATGGTTATCTATTACCATTGGAATTCTAAATCGATGGGTCTGGAAAAGTCAACTGTACTAAAGACAAGTAACAGTCATACTAGCTGAATTTCATATTGAAGCTAATGTTAATAAAATTTCACTTCTAGGTTCAGAAGGTATTCACAATTGGCGTTTATCTTTAGATACTATTTTATTATTGATATTTTTATAGTTGGTACTCGAGGGTATTTTCACAATTGGGCATAGTAACATCGACTACCATTGTATGTCACGTTATGTGATGTCACACAATGTCGTCACTGGTCGTAATTATATTTTGCACCTGGTTGGAGCAGGTGTGTCTGTAATTGTCGAATACGTTGCCAGATTCGGTTATGATCAATAATCGACGACTATCAAGACGCACAATTTATATTACCCTTTGTATCGACTTTTGAAAATACACTGGCGACCTTGATACAACATATACGTAATATCGGAATTAAACTCAATACCATCGTCTGCGTATAATTTATTCACGCTAATGAATGATGCAATATCTCTTTTTTCGTTAACTTCCGCCTGGAGTTTTCTTCCCTTTGACGTCATGGTTCTTTGGTTTGCATCCAAATGTCATAAATACTACTCAAGTTTTTCATCCAATTTTCCTTCAGCTTCCATCGACTTATTAGATTTTCCATTCTCGAGTTTTTCTGTGTTTTTTACTCTGCCATCAATTTTGTTTTTCCCACCCACGCATCACGTTCACGTGTTCATCCTAATTAGTCCGATTTACCATAATTTAATTGTTGACAAGGATGTATAGCTATTTCTCGGTAGGATACAAGAGGGCGCTGTTAGTCCACACCTTGTAAGTTTGGCCCAATGCCACACGATATTTCTGAAGAAGTGTAATTGCAGTTAGTATTTTCGTGTGTTTGGGAAAAATGCCTTCGCCCACTTGCGGAATACTTTGATGTTTAATTTCACTACATGTCAAAATATCTTATTACACATGAATTTCATCTTTTATTTACCCTCTTCCATGAAATTCGAAATCGTGATGTGTCTGTTTTACCCAACTTGAAATAATATTCATATTTTGATTGCATGCTGTTGCCAAATTGTGTTTGATCCTTAGAGTTGAAGGGGAAATTTGCAATATGATATAGTTTTAACATTTCAGTAGTAAGAAGAAACCATAATGTGGAATTCTCACTACAGTAGAACTTGTCTTAAATGCATGCTCTTGGGACCGGTGGAAAATATGCATTTAGACAGGTGATGCGTTTAGACATGTTCATCAGCAGACATGCACATAGAGCTGCCAAATAGGGAATTGCCCTTTTTCCAATTCTAGATGAGTCACTAGCTATTTGGCATCATTTTAGTGCATGTACAAGTACAGTAATTGCCTTGCATCTCCCTGTCTGTTGCATTTGGTTATAATTGTGTAGGCCTACATAAAAAATGGCGTCTAAAGATTCAACATACACTACAATGACAGATTCTGTCTGTATAGCCCTGTTTCAGCACATAAAGGATCCTCCAAGTGCTTCACACAGGGAACTCATACAGTGGCTAGAGACAAATTACAAGATTAAGGTCAACATAGCATCTAGCCAAATCTAACAACACAAACCTAGTATCCGAATTCCACAATATTAAACGTCTACAGACTGTCAGATATCTAGCTATGGAGTCTGCACTTGTTGAGTGGTTCAATGCCAACCAGAAACGTGTCAATCTATAAGTGGTAACCTCATCTTAGTTTTTTATTTTTTTCAGTTCCATTGTTAACAATCACTTACAAAATCATTGGGGCCAATACAAATTATTTATTAATTACTTTAAAGAGGTTTATTCATTTTTACATGGGTCCCAAGTTGGGACCAGTGCATTTTATACATTTAGAGAGGTTATTCATTTATGCAGGATACCTTTTGACAGGTTCTACTGTATAATGTGTTGTCACATGTTTTTGTTCAAATATTCCAGTTACATTGCCTTGGTATTCTGAGATGTCAAACTGACTAGACGACAAATTGGCTAGTTTCCACAGAAGTATTTATTTAAAAAATAATTATATAGGTACTGTAGCGGACTGGGTCTCTAAATATTGGTTGCCAGGTTACAATGTGGCCCACCCATGATTACTGTAAAAGGCTATCATTTATTATTTATAAGAATTAAATGAAATCTTCAAAAAATACATTAATGGAAACGCTGTACAATTACATTTTCTGCGAAATAAATACATATTAAAAGCTATCATTAAGCTACTACAAAGTCATTAACATTTTAAACATATTATCTAATGTTTTAGGGTGTCTACCCTTGTAGCCAGTTTAGTCAGTGCTAAATTTTAACGTTTTTGACTAGCTTTTTTTAATAGTAATGTTTTTATTAGAAAATTCAAATTTGTTGTAAGATTCATGTTGAAGCGAAAATTTTAGCAAAAATTGTATATAGCTACTTCATTTTATTAAGTTGCCCTTTTAGACATGTGACAATGGCAATTAGGTTGTCATATTACTGTTACTGCCCTTTACTGTTACTTATACAACGTTAATGAATACGTTGAACGTGACTTGATAATAAAGGGCATGTTGATACCATCAAAAAATATTTATTTGCTTTGTATCAACTCTGCTCTACATAAGAACGCGCACGTGATGCCCCTAGGGAGCGCTTTATAATGACGCCATCTTGGTTTCCCTATAATATTGAAAATAAAGTGGAACAAACGTTGAAGAACCGAATGTTTGATACATGATTATGTTGATCACGATGCGAGGTGATCATAGATGTTGGCCTTTTTGTAAACGATTCACACACACACGATTCTTTGGTGCGAATGATAATAGGCCATAAAAACTTCAAACCTTTCGAGATAATGGGGAGATAAATGGGAATTTACCTGGAAATCAAACATATACAGGGCAGCGCCATGCGTTATCCTCTAAAAAAAAAACCCATCATGAACCGACTTTTCACATTGAAGTTCATCAAAATCCTTCTGAAAAAAATTATAGGGGAACTTATACGATAACTATCCTTTTTCAATCAAAATATCTTGGGTTTCTATATTTGAGAATCACATCATTCACATGGACATATTATTCCTGACGTCATTGTGATGTAGGCATACCTATTAAAATCATTTTGTCACTATGATGATAACTCTCAATAACTCATCCTATCATTGGTTAACATATTATGTGCTTTATAACAAATGTCCATCTCCTCCTAAACAATGTTTTGCCAACTATAGTAACCTACCATAATTTTTGTTTAATTTGAGTCATTAATATTTAATTTAATTTCTTATCAGTAATATTTTCTTGCTGCAAGTAACAACATTTTGCTGAATTAGATGCAGTAAATCATTTGATCTTCATTTATACTTTAGGTACAATGTGGTACGTGCTACCTTTCATATGAACTTTTGTTCAGTTGTTGAAACAAACGATAAACCATGCTTTAATCTACGATTATGGTTTTGTAAAAGTGGTGCAACCCACGGTTAGCCATGGCAACATATCTGCAATGTCTTTTTTTTTTATTTATTTTTTTTTATTCCTGACAGGCCATTTGCGAGCATGCAAAGTTGCGTGTTCCACGATGATTCATAAAGGTGTCATGTCAGGCCGTCAAACAAATGCTCGTTCGCAATGAACCCTGGCTGAGGCCTGGTAACGTTATAATATTTGACATAAACCGCGTTATTATGTTTTCTTCCCACTTTGTTTTTTTGTTTTTTGTTGCTCTGCCTTCCATGTTATTGTGTAACCACGTGAATACATTACCTTTTTTGCGTGCTTGCAATGCTGTGGACCTTCTCTTGAGGCAACAACCGACAGTTGAACAGCCCCCCTTCAGCATCTCAGATCTAATAAAGTTAATTTGAAATTTTTGAAAAAATCAAGGGTGACCGTGACTTTTACACTGCTTTCTCATTACGAGAATTAAAATGAGAAGGAGGAAGGCTTCCCCAGAGGCCACCAAGTTAATGGCAAAAAAAGTGGCTCTTAAAGCTGTTGTTGTGTGAACAAGACAACCGAAATTCATCAAAACTAACGCTGGGATCGCTGCTGTAGCAGTGATGATCAGCGCCACTCCTTGATATGTTGTCGCTAAAGCTTGCTGTTTGAGAACAAATACTCTTATACAGCGCCATCTATGGCAATATGGATCACTATTATCGAGCACTTTTTTCCCCATAGAAACATCACTAAAACCGAGGTGCGTCTTAAAGCTATTAAAGACCAAGCGATAATCGCGGGATACAGTATCCAGAGATTTAGAAACATCCTTAACTCCTTCATCCGGATGCATGTGACTGAAAAACTTGTATCTGGATACATGTGACTGAAAAACTTGTATCTGGATACATGTGACTGAGAAACGTATATCTAGATACATGTGACTTAAAAACTAATCTCTGGATACATATGAATGAAAAACTAATCTCTGGGTACATGTGACTGAAAAACTTATATCTGAATGCAGGTGTGTAATAATGTTGCGAGTTAGATCTGTATTTTTGACAGGTAAATATTTTCTTTAATTTTTGCAAATATTGTAACTAAAATGACGCACCTGAAAGTTCATTCGTCATGTGGATGGACATTGTTTACATTTAGCGTCTACCTTTTGTTGTTACTAAACTGAAAAAAAAATGTTAAAAGATATTCTAAGAAATTAATTTTTTCTCAAAATCAAGGCTTTTTTGTGTCGGTGGTACTGAAATTAATATTCGTCTTACAATCGATGGCTGGCTTCTTTTAATTGATGAAATAAGGTATATCGATATTGACTGAAGAGATTCGTAAAGTATCAGTAAACATGAAGACTGTTACCAACAGTAATTAGCACAACTTATTTTATTGCTAATTACCTGCAGCCTATTGCAATGACACAATTTAAAGAATTCTGTACTGATGCAGACTGACAACCTGTCTTGTTGAATATCGATGTGCTATTACCGCATCATAATCACGTAACTAAATTTGACGTAGCATAATATATCAACGAATTATTAATTTTCAGATAACCTAAAGCAATTGATTTACCATAGGTAGTATCCTTCAGAAATTCTCTGTAATAAATACCAATTGCGTGTTTGGTTTTTCATTCGTTTGAGCCTCTAGCCATGCAAACTTTCAAACAACATCTAAAGCTAGCTAGTTGCAAAATAATGTTTTACCCTCGCTGAAACTGAAACGATGTGTCCGGATATAAGTGGGAATGGATAATTCATCAGCATCATGCTGTATACACATATTAACATACGTTAAAGACGTTGCAATTAGGTTATCACGTTTTAATTATGTACATGTTAAGTAATATGCGTCTATGCTGTTATATGAAACTTTAAAAAAATTAAAAATCCAAGTTCTTTTTGGAATAGTATATGGTTTGCATTAATTTGTAGCATTAATATGGTTATAAAATACGTAGTTGATAATTATAGTCCTACATACACTTACTGGGATGATATATTTCCAATATTAAAGTTTTGAAAGGCAATTTCTAGAACAAAACAATATAATTATTGAATAATTAGTTTAAGTGCAGTATTAACTTACGGCTATCATGTTTGTAATGTACGTTAAACGTCAAAAAATAGCTTAAGGTTATATTTGTATTATTGTGGGTTTACGAATCATTCTTCATAGCACAATTTGTTCATTTTTTACTTCATCAACCTATTGTAGATTTCTCTAAATTATCCATTGTAAAAAGTGCATTTGCCCATAAGCATTTCAATTAATTCCTTGGAGCTTATAACTATTAGTGCGATCCAATTTTGCCTGTGAATATCATTCGCTTTCAACTTAAGTCATTCTTAGGTTTTAACAGACCAACTTTATAGATAAAAAAATTGTTTGAATTTTGCTGGATTATTTCCACTACATTGCATTTTTGTTTTTTTGTTTCGAAAATTTTAAAATATATATATATATATATATATATATATATATTACTTTAATATTTATATATATGTATATATATAAGGTATTTTATGTTTATATTTAGTACATACAGTGTATAACGAATATACCCATATATTCGTTTAGATATATGTATGACATTATATGGAAATATCATGTAATTATGCTCATACATTGGCATATATCAACATAAATACAATCAATGGGTATATATTTCAATATTTATTTCCATTAATGCTCAATTTCTGTTATGTCTATATATGGAATGTATTATATACAGTAGAAACTGTCTAAAAGCATACTCTTGGGACCTGGGAAAAGTATGCTTTTAGACAGGTTCATTTATGCACGGGTTTCCAAGACGGGACCGGCACATTTTATGCATTTAGAGAGGTTATTAATTTTCACTGGAGTCATTAAGACAGGTTTTACTTTATATCCATGTATTTGCCATATATAATGTTTTCACCCAGGACTTTTTTATTATTTCGAGTTTAGGGGTTCTTAATGTTGTGGTTCCATTTTTGTTTCATGGCAAACCGTTTTTTTTTGTGAATTACCATATTTCAGAAAAACATCTCTTAAAACTGGTTAACATTACATTTTTTTAAATATTCTGAAACATTCTAAGAAATTGATGTTCTTAGAATCAAAGCTTTTTTTCTGTAGACCATACTGAACTTTGTTAGTCTTATTTATAATCAGTGTGTCTTGGAAAACATACCGTTTCGTAAAAACCAATACAGCAATTTTTTGTTATACTGATATTGTACCTGTAAAACCCACCATTAATGATTACCTATGGGATTTTTCACATGTTTGCTCAACAGGAACAAAATCACCTTCCCACCTATTTCATTTTAATTCCACTTTTAGAAAACACATTGTTGTTTATCGCCATTGTATACACCTTCGGAGTCCTTATTTCCCAAGTTGATGTCATCTGCTGTTAAAAAGGGGACTTTCCATTAAGTCACTTATACACTCACCGGTCAGACTTAGTGTAGTTTAGTCAACTCCGATGGTTCGTACAGTTATTTGGTGAAAGCTTCTGGTGAGAGAAAGAAAAAAAATGCACGGTATAATGGAACTTTACAACACATTAAACCCCCATTTTTTATTCGCATAATGGCACGCTAACTAACACTGATTTTTTAGCGTGGAGCGGCGGACATATAAATCTGGTAATTTGTTTCGAATGAAAGCATTTTATGACACCTCCGTGCAGAAAATTCCTATTTCAACCCCTCTGTACTGTTTTTTCCAGCTCCCAGTAATATCATATTTTTCCCTTAACAAAGACTAATATATAAACGTGGAGATGGATAGGAATAAAAATACCATATTTTTTTTTTAAAATAATAAAAAACTGGTCTTATGCATAGTGAAAACGTTGTTGAAATGCACCTTCGAGTAGATGCAAGGCAGTATTCACACCCACTCACACTCTATTATATGGGAAAATAGAATGTGCTATTATGATAATCTGTTCATTTGGAGAACCGTATAGCGAGTTTTGAGTGGATTGAGATTCGAGGGTGATTGTGCTCCTGGCCTTGTTCCTATCCTACTCTCTCATTAAAACGTGGATGAACATGACTGGTGGGGGTCCTTTCCGAACACCTGAATTGGCTCTATGCCAGACGCCATTGTGGATGTCAACATCAAAATTAAGTATTAATCCTGACATTGCATTGGCGTGCTTTAAAGTATTTTTAATACATTTACCTTACCGTAAGGTGGGGCTACTTTGGGACAGGGTAGGTAATTTTTTGGTACAGTCATCGTTATGTCCAGTTGGAATTTCTTAAGCGAGTTTCCATGGTGTACTTTAAACTATTTGGATAGTTGTCGAGTTTCCAATCAAAATGTGGCACTGATAACCAGTGGTACGCAGTAATTAAGTACATTGAATGAATTTGAGTGAAGAGTAAAAGAGTAGTACTGAGTTCAAAGAGTAATTGAAGTACCAAATGTACTCAATAAGTATGAGTACAAAAGTAATGGTATACAACTGTACTCAACATACGTATAAGTATAATGCACTCGATTACAAAAATGAATATACTCACAATAGGTGATTACAAATGTTCTTGCGTATTACACAGTAATAGGAAATTATAAGTGACAAGGTAGAAATACTTTTAAGTAAGTAATTGAGTACATTGAATACATTTGAGTAACGAAAATAAGTAACTTAACACAAGGGTCATCCTAATTTTCATTGTTATTGGATGCACTGTACTTTTATATCCCTTTTATTTATTAACATTTTGTTCACGTGGTCACGTATTTCATTTTAATTGGTTCTGCTTGTAATAAAACCTACTGCATATTAAATAAATCGAGTTTCCTAAACGTTAGTGTTATAATTTGCTATACTCATATTCAGTACTCGTAACCATGAGTACAATTTGCTCCTGATTACGTAATTACTATTACTCATTTTGTGTGCTTACTCGATTACTAATTACTTGTACTCTACTCACTGTGGAGTTTGTTTCCAATATACTCGTATCAGTATTACCTACTGCTCATGGGTACAATTTGCCCAAGTCTGATTACTCATTTCATATGACTACTGATTACACGTACTCTACTCATACTATTGATTATGGAATATCGTGATTCAACTGCAATCGTAATCAGTACTCCTATTCATGAGTACCATTTGCCCAAGTCTGCTGACAACCGTATTTTCTAAATTATGGTCAATTTTATTCTAACGACTGTTTTGTGTTTTCGCTAATGTCCTCAAACCTTCATCTATATATAGGAAGGAACAACTATAACAGCTCTTGTTAAAACAGGTCAATATAGTGAATACTACATGCAATAACTATTATTGATGTGACTGTCAAACATATTTACGTTGAACTATAGATTAAGTCTGTCAAAAACGAGGCATTAGCAAGGTAATTTAGTGCTGATCCAACTTGAATTTCTGCAATTTTGATAATTTTATTCTGTAATTAAATATTGAACACTTTTTTCAGAATTTCCACAAAAAATCACCAAAAATTGGACTAAAGTATCCATTACTTACGGTGATTGGAGGCCTTTTTTTAGGTTTATTTCTATCCCCAAAATGATTTTCAAATTTATCGAAATCGTTTTTCGGAAGCATTTCTTGCTGGATAAGGTTGGAAACAGGATGATACAGCAAAATTGCATCGTTTTACAACTCAAAATGGGGAGAGAAGCTTGCTTGCTATATATGCATTCATAAACCAAAACCTGTGACTGAAACAAATAGGAAACAGCCATTGGATTTAGTTTTATTATAATTCGTTTTTTTCGGCAGATCAGGAAATACTAAGACATAGGAATGAGGGTCATTCCAAATCAGGTTTTACATCTTGCTAACGTCACATTGTCTGGTTTATGGCACACCATACCCATAAAGTTTTCCAAATTATCCATGCTTTTTATCTTTTTACAACATATTTTCAACAAAAAAAAAATGTAAAATTACATTGAACTTTGGCGGTCCTTTTAACATTAATAGAAGAAAGGCTAAACATGTTTTAACCATGTTATAACTACGTCTTTCGACAAGCCAACCTTATTGCAAATATCTTCCAAATCCTCGTTAGTGGGATTGTTTTCGACATGGGACATTTTTTTTATATAGTGCAACTGTTCCGGAAGAAAGATGGTGCTTTCTTCATACCCTGCCAAAAATGAACTTAAGAAAAACTTAAGAAAAACTCAACTTTTGAAGTGAAACTGCAGAAAAACTTAAGTTTTTTTACAGTTGAGAAAAAACGTCAAAATAACTTAAGTTAAACTTCAGTTAAACTTAAGTTTTTCTTCAGTGAAATCAATTTTGAAGTTAACTGAAGAATAACTTGAGAAAAACTGCACAAAAAAAAAGTGTCAGAATAAAAAAATGTCAAATTCACTGCAGTTTTATTACAAGTTATTTTGAAGTTTTTTTAAGTTAATTTAAAGTTGTTTTTTTTAACTTAGAACAATTATGTTTCAAGCACCTATGTTTCAAATGCCATTAACTACAGCACCATGCTGCCCAGGGGCGCCGAGAGCCAGGTCTGGGCCCGGGGGAAAGGAAGGAGGGTAAGGTTGTATAAGTCATCACATTTCGGGGAAGGGAGGGGGGGGGGTGAATGGTCCCCGTTTTTACCTTAGCAATGTTGCGTTAATACCATAAACAAAATTTCGTTTTTATGATAGTAAAATTTAAAAAAAAATTCGTTTTTACCATAGCAAAAATGTAGAAAAATTGCGTTTTTAACTTAAAAAAATTGCGATTTTACCATAGAAAAATTTCGTTTTTAACATAGCAAAATTTAAAAACATTTCGTTTTTGTATATAGTTGTGTATATTATTTTTGTAATAAAATTTTGTTATAGTAAAAACGAAATTTTTCTAAAACGCTATTTTTCTACCAAAACACAAATGGACGAAGAAAATACAAGTATTTTATCAGGAAATCAGCAAATTAGATTTGCTTCAGACTTAAAACCCAGCAAACTTTGCAAACCAGCAAACCAGCAAAATTGTCAACTGCATCTGGTGAGAATATGTAGAAACATAAACTTCAATCCAGGTGGTTTTAAATTTATACACTTTGG
>JAQGBW010004460.1:0-13735 GCA_034698625.1 Julus scanicus
ACCAATAAAGTGTCCAAATAACAATAGAAACCAATAGAAATCTCTATTGGTTTCTATTGTTTTTTTCACCAGGGAATTGATGAATAAACTGAAATCTGAAAACGTAATAAAAATAAAGTTTAAAATAGCATTGCTAATAGAGGAATTATTTCTAAAGTGATAGCCCTCTTCCCGCATAGCATCTATGTGCTCAGTGATTGCCTGCCATCAGGGGCATTTATAGAATTCTAGTTAAAACGATGGACATTTTAGGCAAAGTCAAAATTCAAGGCCCTAGGGGCGTTTATAGCTTTAATTCATTCAATTTCTCTTAATAATACCTGTTCGTAATCAACACCCATATAGTCATAGAACCGCTGCTCAGTTGTTAAATTTTAGCGATAAATCATAGCACGACTGCTTTCAGTGATTGCCTGCCGTCACAAATTCACAAATTCAAATGAAGGTGCTGGATATTTTAGGTAACACTACAATTAAAATTTGATAATCTTAAATAGGCTGTTTTACGATAAACGCCATATAAATGTGGCATTCATTACAATTTTCGTAAGCAAACCTAAGTGAGCACGGGCTTTGAAGGAAAAGCAAACACTTAATCCAATACAATTCACATAATTTCTCCCTCTAAACTTATAACAGAATAACAGCGTTTAGCATATACTTTATTTTTAAAGACTCGCTGATAATGTAAAGTCAAAAATCGTGTCATCCAATGATAAACCAAGATTACAGATACGATTTCTAAATTTAATTTTTTAAAAAACAAACTAACTTTCGCCTAAGAACAACGCTTCCAACTTAGCCTTGTATCCAGTCCTTATGAAATTGATATTGAATTAAGTCAGGGCCGAAATTCGTTGGCATTATCAGCATCTTTATATGCAAATTGCAAAAAAGGCACAAATTGGATTTGGGAGCGAAATTGAGCGAGAAATGAATATTACACGAAATTGTTTTACGACGCTTCTCCTTCGGGTTTTAAGGCCGACGGCATGAGGTAAACCGGAGCGCCGCATTTCGTTCAAATGAATAACAATGAGATTGATTGAGAATTTTCATGCAACTAGACCAGCTGGAATAAAAATACAAAAGTGATTTATGCTCGGATTTGCATGAAGTAACAAGGGCTGGATTCACATCATTTTTCTCGAGATGTTTATTCCCAGCAATAGAAAACTGCGAGGCGTAGCCGAACATTTATTATACATTTCTTGCTGTAAAGACCGAAATAGAAATATATCAAAAGAAAAGGATTTGATATCCCCAAAGGAATCACAAAAGGAAAACATCGTAAGATGACGACGTTTAACAAATTTGACCTTTTTTTTAAAGAAAAAATAGCCGAATGAAGCACGAAGACGCCGTTGACATTTAAGGACAAACAAATCTGCACTAACGTATACAGGGCGTCCAAAATCGTTGACTAGTACATTTTATTGAAGAAACGAATAATGTCCATAATGATGTCAGTGCTCCCTTAAACCAGTAAAATAAGTCATAATGTTTATATGGGAATGCAAAAGAATCCAATTCAAAATAGAAAGAGTGATTTGATGCAAATTTGTTTAAATGCTGAATTATTTCTCGAATGCCCTTAAGATCTTCGTTGCTAATATTGCTAGGTTATATATTGTGGGATGGAAATCCTACACGTGCTGCTATACAGTTCATTACACCTCTTTGACAATTTCCCCTCCAATTGTCTATGTATTCAATTGGCGCCATGTATATACAATATTGCAATATTCCTTAAAAAACGTTATTTCTAGTAGTAGCATATGCACCTAAGCAGCTTCTATTAAGATTGTATGGTTTCCCAGAACTCATGCCAAGGTCTCGCCGAGTGGAAAATCTTACATTTAGATATTTTTATTTTCTAACTTCGGTATATTCTAAAACAACTCCATCATATGTGGCAATAAAATTGACACGATAACATCAACTATTAGAAAAAAGGCGAGCATTTAATCAGATTTTAGTACGGTTTCTAAAGACATGGTGGATCGAATATTCAAAAATGTAATGCCTATCATATTTGGCACGCTTAGTTTGCAAGAGAAAAAAACACCCACAACGTGTTTCTCGTTAAGATAACAAAAAATCATAATTGAACCTGGTTTTTAGTTAATGTCGTAAACATCGTAATTACAAGCATTAATGAGATAAGTTAATCCAGTTCAAAATATGCCATCCAACAGGAACTGAAATTTGAACAGCTACGTTTTTCCACTAATTTTCCATTCTGCCTACATAGCCGCAAACCACAACCTTATAAAAACTAGGCAAATCCACTCTTTACCAGTTTTACCATCAGCACATAACGAGTCATTAATTCTAAAAAGCGCCACGCCCAAATTAACTTGAGTGTTGCTAGTATCCTAATGTCCGAAATGATAAACTAGGAAGTGTCCCCCCATCCTTCTTATATATGCCTCCTTTTAAATTTGTTGGTGTTGTTGCCTGCTATAAATATATGCATGGGCTTGACCCACATTGTAAAACACGAATTATTAAATGTGTGACCCGAGTTGAAGCCGTACATAACTTATAGTGTACATGTTAGAATGTCTTGAGATAATTTTGTTTGTTTGTTTAGAACAACCTGTCAATTTTTAGGGTAACTCGGCAAGTCTGTATTCCACATAAATCGACAACAGAACAGTTTTATATATTTATATACAAAAAAAAACAAATTTCTACTCCTGTTTTCCAAAGTCCTCATTTTCTGCAGTATCTGTTTCCCCGAGTGTCTTTGTTAGTCTGTCTTTGTTAAGGATCTTTCTTTGTCTGTCTTAAATTAAAATACCATGATTGTAAATTTTTTATTTCCAAAAGCAAAACAAAGAGCTTCTCCCTTTACCACACTGGTAGTTTTTAAACATCAGATCTCAAAACCCAATTTCCAAAATCTAAAGAAGTCCTAGCCAACAACATAAAAGCGATTTTTTCAAATTTCATCAATGGCGTTCATATAAAGCTGGAGATTCAGCAATGATGGTTTAGCCAAAGCCCAACTGATAATCGTCTAACAAACATAAGTAGAAAAAAGCAAAACTTATGAGAATGATCGGACTAGATGAGAAGTAACTCGATGCCTTGCTGTCATTTGCTTAATACTTAAG
Source organism: Julus scanicus (assembly GCA_034698625.1). Taxonomy (NCBI): domain Eukaryota; kingdom Metazoa; phylum Arthropoda; class Diplopoda; order Julida; family Julidae; genus Julus; species Julus scanicus. The sequence continues at coordinate 3,123 of JAQGBW010004460.1, forward strand.
TTTCAGTCTTAAGCAGTACATAATCCTCGTGGATGGGAGGGGGTGGGCATCCAAAGAGCCGCGTTGCAAATGTCAATACGTCGTACCAAGAAAGTGGTTAGGACTTAGTGTCACGACGAGTCTATGGCGCTCTAACGTTTGTTGTTTTTTGTTCGGATGCTTTCAAAGCTGATAAGCTCTTCTCCAGGGCCTCCAACAAGTTTCGACATCAGGACAAACATATTAATATTCCATTTCTCATCATTTGGCAAAGCCGCTTTCAGCGAAAGCTTATTTGTCTACTCTAGTTACTAAAACTCATGGAGCGAACTTGGTGCAGTGTTAGTTTTACCCAAAGCCAAACGGCAATTACCGCCTAACGGACGATCGTTACGAGCTTAGGAGAAAAAAAAAAGCCGATGGGAAAAAAGCTTCTCAAAAATTGATATTTTCATATCTCACCTAAATCGAGGAAGCACGCATTACATTCCCCATTCGAGCTTTTTTTTTCTTCCTTCATCAGATATTACTGGAGATAGAAAATACACGAACGATTTTATTGGCCTCTGAAGGGAAATCTAACCACTCCGGAGAATTTTAAGTGAAAATCGAAACTTGACAAGATACGACTCAACTATCAGCCCCCATTAAATTACGACTGATTAAGTCATTGGGTGCAATTAAAAGTTTAGACGACAAAACGTCAAAGCATAAAAATAAGCAAGACATCCTACTTATGCAAACCAACCTCAGGATAATTAGTTAATTGCGTCATTAACGGGTGGGTGATTGGCATTGTATATGTGTTGCATAATTAAATGATAAGAGAAAATTAAGGTAAATTGCATCCGCATCAACAGAAAACTTTGAGAAAGTTAAAGCACCCATTTCGGAGTTTTCGCATAATGCATACAAAGTTGCCAGTTTTTTTACAGATTGGTTTTGCCTGACCATTATGGCAATTTTTCCTTACTTTTCCTGACTTATGAAAATATTTTTCCTGACCATATTTCAATAACTGGACAAAATTTTAATTATTTTTAAAAATGTGCAAAGGCTAGCACGGTTTTCGTTTCAAATACACAATTCAAATGTTACACAAGAGAAATTTGATCTCTACGATTTCACTCCCTAACAGCTACATTAGATTCAAGATTTTAAAAAAATTATTGTCAATAGCATAAAGCGTTTTTTTTCCTGACCAAATTGCTAATTTGCCTGACTTTTCTAGCAAAAAATCTATTTTTTCCTGACCAAATTGCTAATTTGCCTGACTTTTCTAGCAAAAAGGCTATTTTTTCTTGACTTTGCCTGACGTTATTTTTCTTGCCTGACTTTTCCTGACTTTGCAGAAACTGGCAACCCTGTACATAGAACATCCCCAAGTTGAAAAGACCCAAAATTTCCCAATATAACCACACGTAAAAGCCCTTAACACCAAGAACACCATAAGCGCTTACATAGGATTCTTTTATAATATTATCTTCATCAATTTTCATAGCTCTGTTTCTTTGAAGCGTAATGTTTTGACTGTAATAACCAGTTTGGTTGCTTCAGTGTGTCATAATGCCATGATGGAGTGAGTATGCAGTGCACATAGCTGGGCATCGTGCAATAATTCAATCTGAATTATTATTTCGCTAGTGATGGCTGAACACCATTCGCAGCCTCGAACCGTTCGTTATCGGCGTATGGATTTCTTCTTCAAATATCCAAAACGATATTTAGGCCATGACCAGAAACATGTGAACACTTTCTTAAAATCTCGGTGCAATATACAAGTGAAGTCATCTGCAGCATATGAAATTGTTCCGTAAAATTAATCCTACCATCATGCGACATCTGCAACCATTAGCCAACCTCGTGCAACTTAGTTGATGATTTACACATTTTGCACAAAATCTAAAGGTGGGTGTCAACCAAAAGGAACTTACCACAAAAAACATACACTTACAAACATTGATGTGTCCAGAAGTGTTTGCGAACAATGTGGGGAAAACCGATGTTTTCCCCCCACGTTTTGATGTTTTTTGATGTGTCGTAGCGATCGCTCGAGAGGCGGTACGGATCAAAGGAAAAAATGTGTCGACTGTTTTTGATGACGTATAGCATTGCACCACGTGGTTTTCCTTTTGAAATATGTCCACCCTGGTGAAAAAAACCAATAGAAACCAATAGAGATTTCTATTGTCATTTGGACACTTTATGATTTTAATTGTTTTCTATGGTTCCTGTATTGACTTCTATTGGCTTCTATTGACTTCTATGGTTTAGCTGTATTGACTAAAACATAGAAAACCATAGAAAACAATTGAAACCAATAGAAAACAACGTTCAAAATAACAACAGAAAGCAATAGAATGTTCTCTATTGTTTTTTTTTTTTCACCCGGGCAAGCTCCGCCTTATTTCTCGAAATGTGCCATAGGTGCGTACACTCGTGTTTATTTTGGGGGGTTTTTACACAATTTTCAACACATGTTTGGAAAAACATGCTAAAAACCTTGTTTTAGTGTTTTTTGTGTATGTTTGATGTGTATGTGTATATTTCTTTTGGTGATGATACTGACATTAAGAACGGTGCTAACTTGCATTTTAAAGATACACCACAACGTCGTTTCTATCAGTCAATTATCAAAAATCAGCAGAACAGGTAGCAGTCAGTGATCAGATGGTCTTAAAATTTGCTGTACAATTAACATTACTAAAGTTAATTACCATATAACTCGTTTGTCCTACTTGTAGAACAACATCTCATATGTGCGCTCAAGAATTCGCCATGTGAACTTTTGACTTACAGCACATATCCTCTGAAATAGCAATAAATGTGAGCAATTTCATCAGTACCCCTTCAATGTTTCGCTTCGAACACTTAACATGTTCAGTTTTATTCCAAGGGAGCATTGTGCAAACACGACTTCGTGTATTTGCAACGGTCAACTTCTCAAGTCTCCAAAGGCTCAAGCCGAGCATCGCAACAAGGACAGATACAATGCGCCCAAAGGCTTAAAAGCACGGCTAATAGCGCTGCAAAACTCACGAAGCAAGACAAACATCTCGACGACGTGTATACGTTGAGCAGATTGCGGCTTGGACCACAGAGGTGCATTTCCAATTTGCAAATCTTGCTCTGGTACGTTCCCAAAGCGCCATTATTTGGATAAGTAAAAGTCTGCGGGCCTTTCATCGGTTACGCTCCATTAACTATCAACAAGTTCGTTGGTTTGGCAATCGCTTGTTTGTTTAACGTTGAGTGCCCAAATTCTGTCTCTTCAGGATGTCATTTTGGGTTATGCCAGAGCGCTAAACGATACCTTACTTGCAAGATGCATCCGGGGCTCTCTGCTAGCTATGAAAATGTCAATCCAATTACAAAGTCGTGCGCTCCGTTAAGATTCCTCAGGGGCAGTTGTTCAGTATCTCATTAAACTCATCGCCGTTCTATTCCGTTGTAAAATACTTCATTTTTTTTTTTTTTTCATTTGACGATATCGTTGTTTGCACAAAAGCATCATCGCGCGTTGTCTTGCCTGAGCGACTTTATCCAATCAGAGATTTGGCATTGGTCCGTCTCATCAAACTGATTTATTTCAATCGCGATGATCGTTTAAATAGATTTATTAGAAATGTCATACTGCCATGCCGAACTTGGGCACAATTAATAACGGAAAAATGCCCTTCGTCCATCATTTTACATAAAAATGATTGCCAAACAGTTGCAAGATTGATTGAATTTGGAACAAATATATCCAATTTGCAACCATGTGCAGTTGCAGAGTGATTGCAATTCTTATTTTCCATTAGCAGTAACCTCTGATCATAGGCTTATTACCAGTTTTTCATTTTCTCATCAGTGTACAGCCAATATTTTTTTCCATAAGGGTGTGCGGAAATAAACCTCATGGTGAAAATTTGGTTAGTTGGAACAGATAACTTTTAAAACTTCAGAAATTTGTACTTAACTGTAATCTTGTTAGAAATAAGTTTGGTTTCTTCATAAACCAGCCTAGACTATTAATCCCGTGAGAGCATTCACATGGTATCAACCCTTCAACTAACGAGACAAACTTTAATTAACAACAATTTTCTTTTCTAAATTTTCACCACCAAACAATCAATCCCTTTGATTAAAACCGCTTCTCTCATTAAACTTTCCAGAGTTACAGCTCTGAAAATCGCTTTTCAAGAAGTAATCAGTATCAGAAGTGCAACGATACCATCCACTGGTCAGTGATTCTTGGAGAAATCAAAAACGATCCTCTTCGGTAAACAATTTGGAAAAAAGCGGCACCAACTCATCTCGGTCAGGCTAAGAGATAACCGCATCGCGAATCACAATTTAAAGCGAACCATTAATACTGACTGCCTGGCGAGTGGCAATCTTCTAAACGCCAAGAAGAAGACAAAAAAAAACTGGATGAAGAAAGCGATATGTAGGAAGGCTAAACATTTCGCATTAATAAAAATGACAAGTTATTATTTTTCACCCATTTCTTTGTATCGTATTAGCAACGTCTTGACAGTGGCACCGAGACGTAGGCAAGGACCAATTACGAGGGGGTGGGGTGATATTTCTGCGGCATCAATTGTTGATGTCCAGTTTCCTCTCCATTCTTTATGTCCAGTCTCATTGTCTCTATGGGAATGTAACTAGCCTGGACAAAAAAAAAAGCTTAGAGGATATTAGTGCGAGTGCTTCCAATGGGGATAGCCAAGAATTGACAAAAGCAGATTGAAAATGAAAGAAAAGCTGCTGTAGGTAAGGACCTCGACTATTGCTATCGCCTTATTACCCTTCAGAGCACATGTAAGTAATGTGTATGGCACTCGAGCGTGGAAGACCAACTCTTATTTCCAATATAGACTGAAAACAAACACGTCCAGCGTGAGTGTCATATATGTGGAGGAAGAAGGGGCACCGCGCCATGCTACAGGAATAGGTGGAGTCGAAAAAAGGAGAAAAATGGAAGCTGTAAGAACGAGACCACGTGTCAACTATTGACCCTTTGCGAATCACAGTTCAAATAACCTATTTGAAGAAACAATGATAAAAAATAAAGAAGAAAAAAAAAAACACTGGCCTACAATGGGCACTATTTGTGATTAACGGAGTGAATTTGAGGTTTGTTAATCGCTGATGAAGCGAGTACCTAATGTGGAGTGAAACAATTCGGAATCCGGATTTGTGTTTCGGAAAACACCGCAGTTGCTGTGGAATGCGCTCTGGAATCCAGTTCGTTTTCAGAATTGCAGTCGTGAATTTGGCAGTATGACAAGATGGCAAGTCCACGTAATAACCTCTGCGCCATTGCTTTTTCCTTTGATCTACGGTTGGTCGTACCTTACGCAGAGTGGACTGTCGCAAAGCAGTGCTGTTGCCGGAGGTATAAATGGCAGTGAGGTTAAATATGTCAGATGGAAGAAACACTACGTTTCATTCGAGTGCGTTTTCGAACGAGGATTTATACCGTTATGCGCCTAAAGGCAGTGCAACCGATTGCAAATCTTGCGGATGCTCAAGCACTTGCAATCTTTCATCATTTCTCACACGGTCGGGGACAAATCGGGATATCATCTCAATTCGAATTCTTTTAGTCACTATTAAGAATGTGTAGCTTCACTGGACATCCCAAAGGTGGCACAGAAAAATTGTAGTACAGCTTACAACCAGCGGCACCTTATTCTGGAATGTGGAATCCATGGTTAAAAAAACAATAGAGATTTCTATTGTTTTCTATTGTTATTTGGAACGTTGTTTTCTATTGGTATTAATAGATAATTTCTATTGGTTTTAATTGTTTTCTATTGTTCAGTCAATACAGCTAAACCACAGAAGTCAATGCATGAACCATAGAAAACAATTAAAATCAATAAAGTGTCCAAATAACAATAGAAACCAATATAAATCTCTATTGCTTTCTGTTATTTTTTTTTCACCAGGGATAGGTATAATTCTAAACGAGATGATAATATTTTAAACCGACATATGAAATATTAAGTTGTGATGCCTGCATACCAAAATGTATGTATACCAAAATAGTATACTGAATAAATTTCTTAGCATATTTTTCTCATTTACTTCAAATATTAAAAACAAAAATGTTTTTCTTTGGTAGGTAACACATTATTCCATTTTTTTTGTCGAGCTATTTCTAGATATTATATTAGAGTAGGTTTAGCATAAAATAAAGAGCCGAATAAATTTACATGAATCATTCCAATAAAAGTTGTCACAAGATTCTATATAACAATATCATCAGTTTATTTTATTTTATATTAGAATAGGCTTTACATGCAAATAACCAGCTGAATAAATGTATGGATCATTCCAATAAATCTAACATACTTGATTACCACAAATTCCAAATAACAATAGTATATTTTTCTCATTTGTTTCAAATACTTTTAAAAACTTTTTTCGGGCTATTTCTAGATATTATATTAGAATAGGTTTTGTATAAAAATAAACAGCTGAATAAATTTGCATGAATCATTCCAATAAAACTTGTCACACAATTCTATATAATAATAGCAACAAGAGTGCAATAAAAGAAAAAAAAAGGTCGCAGTAAAAAGCAATAGCCTACTAATAAGTAGAAAAAATAATTGGAGCAAAATCGTTTGCTTAATTATTAACAATAAGGAATGTCGAAGGAATGTTCCAGTAGAGAAGTTTTTGATTACTGCCTTAGTTTTAATAATGAATGTATTCCAGTGGGAATCAATAGAAGAAAATAAGCTCGGGCTGATGAGCTATTGTTTTTCATTTTATGCAGAGATTTAAATGTGTACTCTGCTGGATTACTATTTTGAAATTGCATGCAAAGCTTTGGATTTTTCATCTACCTTGGGATCTTGATAGAGTAATGTAAATAATTCGGGATAAAGGTAAGACTGTAGAAGTAGAAGCTTAGTTTACATTGAACACAAAAAAACTAAATATCAATTGATAGCATAATAATTCAACTTTAAGCAGTGTTTTTAAGCTTAAGTTAGTGTTTCTGATCTATTAGATTTTAATAAAAAAAAATAAAAAAACTCGGCATTTTAGAATATTATCATTTGAAGGAATTTGACATAATCATCTCATTAGACCGTCCACGGTCTTGCTTATCACGATTTTGTACTAGATTTTCTTTAACATTTATGTAAAAGTGGCACGCTTTCTTATAAAAAAAATCTTGGTGCAGTTGAACTGCGAAATCAGTCAATGTCTGTCATGCCCGTGTTCCTCTGATGGTATCGGAGGATCCATCATGGCTTCTGTGGTGTTAAGTGATGCTCTATATTCTTCCACCACTCCCATCTTTCCCAATCCATATAACATTTCTGCGCCCAGTTTTGACGTTTGATTTGGTCTCTATACAGCATTGTGGGTCTGAAAGTGCACCAACAACTGCCATTTCAGTCATTCTCTGTTGGGTGCAAGATGCTATAATATCCAAAACGTTGCGGAAAACAACAACAGCGCTTGAAAGAAAAATGTCCTTGCGGTCAATTTGCTAAGACGGCGGATTTTCAACTTCGTAACGCTGAAAAATTGCTCGCTGCCAAGATATTGATGCTGGAATGTGGCTCTGCTAGTTTCTCCAAGAATGCTGTTGCTGTTGCTGAAATGGAGCTCTATGGTGGTCCAGACAAATCCAACTTATGTCGATATCCAAGCAGAAGTCATGCCGTTTGTCAGGAATAATGAATAACGATTCCGTTGCAAGAAAATTCCTGGTTCAATCAATGATAGATGCTGACAAATTGACGAAACCCACTCAAGTTTTGCGACGACTTTTCGACGCTAACTTGGTTAACGTCTTGAGTCATCCTATAAAAGATTGGCCAAGACCTCGCTCGTTCGAGTGCTTCGGGGAACGGTCTGAATTAAGATATTACTTTGAGAGAAAAAAAAAAAGATGAGAAAGAGAAGGAAAAATAAACTTAAAGTGAAAATTGCACCCGAGGAAATCACATTCAGAGTACAATATAAGAGATTTGCCGAGCGGAAATGTAATCCACGAGGTCACTATACGCTCTCGATAAAACACGAACCATCAAAGCTGCTAATGAATTAAAAAGATTGCTTGCATTAATTACATACTGTGAAGAGTGAGATTTTACACGGAGGCATTTTCACATTTTGTATATCAGGTGTAATAATTGCATATAGACACAGTAAAAACAGTCAGATGCGGCAATCTTTAAAAATAAATAAAAATATTGACCCATTTGTATTCAGTCACGTTTTAGCTTTACGTTTAGTTAGGAATTTGGCTTAAATTCTATAAATTATCAGTAACTGTACTGAAATGACCAAAATGACATATTAGGAGTAACCGCAGTTGACGAACAATGTGCCACACATGTGTTTTGCATAAATTCCAGACATGTTCATTTTAAACACTGCTGGATACAAGCACTTCTGCGGTAATACTTTTACATCTACTAGTCTTTCCAGATACGAAACACCGTTTCCTCAAGTTTGCTGTTCAAGAAGCCAGGTCCATACATAAATTTAAACATTTAGATGTCTGGACATGAAGCTTATCTATAAACTCTCTTCAAAAGCATATACGGACGATATACAGCAGCTGTGAGAAGAGCAATAACCACGGTATGAGAGCATAATTTTTTATTAAATTAAAATCCTTCATGCATCCAGTATAGTTATTGATCCGAGGCATCGCTTTTTTTGGTTCTTAAAAGTTTCTCGTATAGGAGCAGCCATATTTAGAGAGCAATATCAAGAAAACGACACGGCACATCTTTTGGGTCCTTATTTCCATGATGCTTGCAACAGATTCCAGTGTTCTTGCTTAACGGAAATATTCGAGCAGGCAATCTCAAAGCAAGAAATCCAACTCTTCAGCAAATGCTTGTCAAATTCCAATATTTGTTTAAGCAAATGTAAAGTGATGCAAGGCGAGACGAGCGTAAGTGTGAAGTATCTTGGAATAACGAGCCAGGAAATCCGATGGACTTCTTCAACGGGCAAAAATGTTTATTTCCCTCCTAAAATACTGTAGTAACCTTCGGTGGTGAACAATATGGGAAATAATGGTGCAATTTGAGCAAAAATAAACAAGAGTAAGAATGTGAAATACAAAGGCAGCCAAGTACGGAGCAAGTCTTGTCATGACCAAAAATAAGGTGCAAAATAACTCCTTATAGTCGAAGAATGGAGAAAAAGGACTGGCTCATTGACAAATAATTTATAAAAAGTATTGCATAGAGTGGAAAAGAAGATTGTGCAATGTTATACGAAGACGTTTATTGAAGGTAAAGCAACAACATCTAGCATTCTTCCATTCTTTCATTGTCTTTTCGAGCCGTCACTATATAGAGTAAACAAAATAGCAAACAGTTAAATTTGACCAATTAATAACTTAAGAGATTTGCTGTATTTGCTAACTATGTAGTTCATTGCATAGTCATGGAAAAATTCAAAAGAAATTAAGCAATTTAATATAAGACCTTATATACACAAATTAACAAAACACAGTTCTGATCAGCACTATTCAGATCAAGTTTCTTTATTTTACTTGAATTTCATGACGATGAAGTAAACTTGTAAGAATGAAATTCCCTACAAGTCAAATAAAGTAAGCTTAGTAATTAATAAAGCCACCAAATAATAGGGCCAAATAGAAACACTACTTTTAAAAAATGTTTTGTTAGTGTCGAAATTTCTTCATATAGAATATTCACATATCACATCCCTGTCTGGAAATGTAATTCAAAAGTCGGCTGCCTCGGCAAGCGTGCGAGAAGATTGTGCGGATTGACACAAGTCTGAAGAAGTGAATATCCATTGCGTCAATCCACTTAAACGCGTTAGCCAAATGTTTATATAATGTTCAATAAAGATGGCGTATAAACAAACGCGCGCGGTACGGCGCTTCAGAAGACCTACTTCGAGAGTGTTTGCAGAGTTATCCACCAGAAGTAGATCGCCGTGAAGATGCAAAATCAACAATGATCAAGCACTATGGGAACTCTGTCAACTTTGCAACATCTGGATGTTGCTCGATTCCCACATTCTCTGCATTCTGACCACTGACCACGCGAGTCGTACTCAAGCATCGTAAACAGAATAGGATCCCCCCTCGTAGCAATTTCTGTAAATCGGATTTTCGGACACTTTGGCGAGGTGAACAGCTCGCCAAACAAAATTTTCAACAGATTTCATTGATACTATCTTTTTTCCATTATTGGGTTAGAAACTCCCATATGGGAAAAGGAACCTTGTTGAGAAAAAAAATCATAAATACATCTCAGATATTCTGTTAAAACTCATCTCACATTAGTAGAAAATAAGAATAAATTGTTTTATATAACATGTCATATCAATTATGAAATTTGACTGATATTTTAAACTGCTAATTTTTAACTGCGGCATATGTTCTTAATTCCAATTAGTGTTTTCTACATTCCACATGTTTATCAAAACAACTTAGAACATTAAAAATTATTTATGAGTTGTTGAGGATAGATACCCTGTATGATAATGTTTCCAAATGTGAATAGTCTGACATTTTTCATGTGAGCTCTCAGTTTAAATAATCAATTTCAAATCGCACATGATGCAGTCAAAAGATGGCGCCACCATTCCAGGCGTTCTATAAAATCCAATTTTTTGCATTT
>JAQGBW010004461.1:0-13734 GCA_034698625.1 Julus scanicus
TCCCCTGGCGTTGGTGTTTAGCCCTCGTGTTGCAGAAATAGGCCAACGTTAAAAATCAACAAACAACAAACAAACAACATACTATCAATATGATGTATAGATTTTATAATAAATATACTGAATATTTAATAATAAAAAAAATGTACGACCAATTGTTGGTGAAGTTTAGACAAACTCACCGAACCAACCTTAGTTTTTTTTAGTGTTGTTTAGAAAAGGACAAAAAACCAAAAAAACTCCTCCAGGTGTCCAATTTGCAAAGTTTTGTTTACTTCATTTGCATCGCGTATTTTCAAGCTAAAAGACTCGGTTGTCAACCGCAAAGTATAAAAGCCGCAGGTGACGATTGTTAAAAGGCTCTGCACAATGCTTAAAACACATTCGCAATTAGCGGTCTCGTGACAAAGCGACCGCTTTAAGGAGGTGACCGACTTACAAAGGGGGTCAACTAGACATGCACACCGCGGGCCAACGACAACCAAATCCCAGGTTTAAAAATTACACAACGAAGTTTGTCATAATAATCACGAGCCGTGATCACGGAACGGATTTCATCTCAGCTCAAAATCGATTAAATCAAATCACTCATTCGCTAAACAAATGAGCCCTATAAGGCGGTGGCGCCCTCTGTAAAACTGCGGCACTTTCATTAAGTTGAGAATCATTAAGAATGATCATTAATCAGGGCTAATATCAGGGCTCTTTTGAATGTCTTCACGAAGTTCAAAGGTGAAAATGCTCAGATTAAGAGTTAAACTACTTGATATGTACCTAATACCCATTGTTAATTGTTCTCTATATATGGACAAACCTCCTTTCCTCCTTAATTACTAAGTCCGTTTTCAATTGAATATAAAATGTTAATTGCTAATAATATACGTGGACGTATGACGATGAAACGGGTCAGAAAACAATTGTTAAATAGGATGTATAGAGCTGCTCATTTGCATACACACATTGTACGCGAGAAGAAAAAAAAAACAATGGGAACATTAAGGCGGTCTTGCACCTTCATTGTACCCGGACTCACCCCGTCTGCAATTTCACTCTTTATGATGAGGTTCAAATCAAGAAGCGATTACCTTTTATTATGCTTATTATTCATTTAGATTGCGAGTTAAAACACCTTCACAATTGAAAACAAACACAAAATTGGGCATTAACCCATGGCCAACCCATATACTCATTTTATGCTCAATACGGTAGATTAAGCATAAGACCTGCCATGTTCAATTTTATTATTAACCTGCAAATTGCTGACATATATATGTATGCACTAATAAATAAATAACTAATATCTTTTCTCTGCCATTTAGTTTCATGCTTTGCACAAACCGCGTTTGTCCATATTGGTCGGTTATGGGTTCATCTGGTCCTAATAAAGGGATGACCTTTTTACCCAATGGTCCCGTTATCAGGAATGCATTGTATGTACACGTTTCAAACTGCTTCAAAGCATGCCCTAGCATCGCGATGTAATATAATTCGGGGCAGTTTAGCCGTTATGTACTTTACCAACTGGGCAATTGCGCTATAAAATTGTGGCCATTAATTCTATTGGGGGCCCTAAAACCTCCTTAAAAATAGAAGTTCATAAACAGTTCATCGAGGTAACGTTTAACTAATAATAAGAGCCGACTGTGTGTGCGGGACGCCTCATTCCCTTCCAAAGAAGCCACCACGGTTTATGGTACAAGGGACTTCTGTTTGACCCCAATGAAAATGGGCGCCATGACCAGCATAGGGCCATCCGACGCCAACAACTTGGGGCCATTCGAAAAGGACTTTCACTTTTCCCCAATACTATCCTGCGTGCACTTTATATGTACACTGACGTCCATCTATAATATACATTATATAGCGTCTAGAATTTCGTACGATATATTTGTTTTGCCTCGACAATTTTAGCGTCTGATTTAGTGTACCGTGAATTGAAAAATGTTGAAAACTACCGACTTGTACATCTCAAATTATTCGTCAATATATACTGTTATTTAAATGGAAACCTCCCCTTGCATTACATGCATGTGGCCTTTTTGAATGACCGTTTGGTTATTTGAAGCATAAACAAAACCGAGTCGTACGACTCTCGTTTCTGCATGAAACTGACCTGCCCCACACGAACCGAGGGTCAGTTTCAAGGACTCTCCATGCGTTTATTTTCTAATAGGTCTCTATTGCCGTATACAATTACAAGCGAGGGGGGAAAAGCCGAAGCAACGTCCATTTTAGGCTCGTTCAATATGGTATTTTAATTTGAGGTGTTTTTGACCCCCTCTCGACTTTTCGCTACTTTTTTTGTTTAGAAAAAGGCCGAGAGAGTAAAAAAAAACACATAACACGATTCGAGCTTAAGGGTAAAACCCCGAAGGATTTTCGAGAAGAGGGGCACAAAAAAATGGGAGTTTATCGGAATTGCAGACAGCGTGTACCTTACAGGGGGTAGGGATCAGGGGTCACTTCCAGATGGACACTTACGCCAGAGCCGCTAAATAGGCTGCACGGGTTGCGGAGGAACCTGCCTCGATGTCGATGCATGCATATATCGTTTTCGGCAGCCTTTTTAAGATGAAGAAGAAACCGAGTTGAACACGAACAAGTTGCAGGAATTTGAGTTGGAGTGAAACAGCGGGAGTTTTCTGGGTCTGGCTCAATTAACAGAAATTGGAAAATTGTTACGTTAAGCTTGTGTTCGACGCCGCGTCATAACTCACCCTAACATCCTTCTTCTACGGCTTTCAAATAAATTAAAAATACGCCGAAAATTAATTATAAATTCATAACTTTTCTAGGCATTTCAAAATCGTGCGTACAACAACAAATTGCAAATGGCGCCCGCTGAAGTTCCATTTTTATATTTGAATGCGCGTGACGCCATTGATGGAACGCGCGAGATCAGCTTCCATTTCTAATGGAATATTTTTTTAAAAAAACGTTCCATTTTTAATGGAATAGTATTTTCAAATGGGTAAAAACAGAGATTTTAGTGTAATATATCGAAATTTCCTACGTTTATTGACGTTAACTTGAATTCAATAGACCCTTATTATATCGACAAAGCTTTCGCGTTTTAAGCAAAGGGCCAGAAACGAATGTTTTGATCAAAAATAAATATTAGAACTGAAAAGGGATTAGCGTTAGGCCTAACTCGTAGAAATATCTTACTTCTAATGTAGTATATCGTGCATTTTAATTGATATAACGATACCATATATTGTAAACGTCAAAGGCACGAGGTAAGTTATACCAACCCGTTACATGCATGTGTAAACCCTATACATGTGTACCTTTTGAACATTAATGTTCAATATGCCCAGTTGGTTACTAAATGCATGTGACTAACTCAATTTCTGTCTCAGTTGTAATATAAACTATGCTTGTTCGTGATATTTTCAGCTATCTTAAGAATTAGTTTAGAAACACATGTCGAATGCAAGTCTGTGACTCTCATAATGAACTGCATGAAAGTTAACTGACGTTTAGTCTTATGAAGAAGGTACCAACGTCTTTGAATTAATGATGTATTATACATTATACCTGCCAAACAGCATTTGTATAATACTTTACCGTATGTTGGGCCTTCTATTGGTAATATACATTTACAAATTAGGCTTAAAGCCATTTTCAGTTCTATGTATTTCTGATCATTATTTCATTTTATAAAGTTAAGAAGATTAAAAGTAGATATTCTTTGAACCAACAAGCGGGTTTTCACGGATAGATGGACACGGAAAACGTCTTGGAACTGTATACAAGTCCCTATGTAGAGAATGCATGTTTGCATCATTAGGTTTTTCTTATGAAGATATCACATCAATGTCAACTTATACTTTTACAGTATAACGCGATAACAGTGTACGTATACGATGCAAAACATCGATTGTAAGACTATCGCTATCTGCATTGCATACAAGTTTCTCCATGGATTTTACGTTTTTGCACTCTTCAGATCTCCTCAAATAGCATCGTTTTTCGATCCTAATGAGTTACAGATAAAGATCTTAACTTTTGACAGTCCCAGCAATAGAAACGTTGAAAAAAAATTCGCCATGTGTCAATCTACAGATAAGAACCGTGCAGAAGCGGGATATTAGCCGCATGCCTGACACTTTCAGGGAGGTTTTTGGCAAATAATTTCAAATGCGTATACATTTTCAGCAGGACGATGATAAGTTATGGAAGAAAAACGCATTTTGGCCAGTTTAAACGAAGACTCGAAAAGAATGCGTGCGGTGTCCATTTACACGCATGCATGCAACGCATCAAATTGCGATTGGACAACTTGGACCATGCACTCATTTAGGCCTACAAGTTTGGGAAATTGCGCAGATTTTACTTTTCACGATACCCTCGGTTACAACAACCTGTTAACCCCGCACCACAGATGCTCAAATCGCATGAGCTTGAGACCGAGCTGCGTCTCAATTCTCAGATGCATTCCACAGCTGCACAGAAAAATTACCAAGACGAGCTCAAGAATGTGACAGGACAGCCAATTGTGAGACTTTCATACTTGAGCCTAAGCTTGAGATGCAGCTTAGAGGAGGACAAACTCGAACTGCAGTTTGGTAAACAACTGTGGTACGGGCCTTAAACTTAAGGCTGAGGCACTTTCAATGTCCACTCGTGTACTGTATGTTTATCACTGGTTTTTATAAACTGAACTTGAGCAAAGGACTGGTTTTGCCATCGTTACATTATAGAACCTGTCTAAATGCATATGCTTGAGACCGGTGAAAAATATACTTTTAGAGAGGTTTAGTTATATACACGGGTCCCAAGTTGGGACATGATTATTTTATGATTTTAGAGAGGGTATTCATTTACCCAGGATGCATTTAGACAGGTTCTACTGTGTATACATGTCCATATAAAGCTATGTTGTTGCGGGTTAAATGCTCGTTATTGGAGCGGCCTTAAACTTTTAACCAGCGATTAAGACTTTAATCGGCGATTAATTTCAACTTTTTCACTCGCAGAAACTATGCAAAAGCCGTGTTTTTCCACCTCCAATTAAAAGTAAACGAGATGCACCAAACAATCGACTTGTAGAAGAAATATATGTATTATAGCTCGCTGCATGCAACGGATTCCGCTTAATTGGGACATATCGGGACTACAGAACTTTTCGTTCTTCTTTGAAACACTGTTTTAAGTCAACGAAATGTACGCTGGATTCCGTTTAATCGGGTCTGAACACTTCGTTCCTCGGAACTCCTTTACAACTCTCCATGCAATGTGTTAAGAATACGAAGTAAGATTCGCCACAAACAAGTGGGTGCCCCAAATAATTGGAATACGCCTAACATGCATTTTATCTCATACAGTGGTTATATAGTGTTGAAGAAACTTACCGACGGTGGAGAGATGCGTGGTGGCGGCCCGGAGGCCACACGTGTCCCGGTGCAACATGATGAGCGGTGGGACGACCCTCGCGTTCACGGGTACAACCATGGAGAAGGCGGACGAGGAGGGGGTCAAGAGGTCAGCGGTTCAAAAATAAAAAAAAGCTGCGATGCGACGATGGTTGGACCTCGAGACAGTCCGATGAAAAACTTAATGCAAATGCCACTGACGAAAGTATGGAAAATCTTGTTCCGAAATAGAGGGAATTGCAAGGCTGGACTGGGTAAGTGTCCTTAAACGAACGTTCCAGGACGGTTGCCTACTGCTTACTGACCAGTGGCCGAAAATCTACTCTCGCTTTGCTTCTGATGTGCTGCCGTTGCCTGCTGTTGAGGAAGCCGGACTGCTCGGGGAGTCAAGTGCAAAAATGCGGAGGACTGCTTTTTTTTTCTCCCTTCACCTCCTCCTCCTCCTCCTCTTCCAATTCCTCCTCCCTGGGAGAAGGAGGAGGAGGGCAGCCAGCAGCAGCCAAAAAGCAACCTGCCCGAAATTCCAGCCCGGTTTCACCCCTCCTCCTTCCTCTGTCAATTATCGGCTTTTTGGCCACACCCACCGCCGAGTGGCGCTCGCGTGCTGCCCGGTGGTTCGACGATAAAACTACCCCAAGTAGCAGCGCCGTTTAAAGGGGGCAGGAGGCTGAGGTGGAACAGGCAGGGGGTGCCACTGACATGAAACTTGGTCGATCAACTCTTATATATACATATATGGCACACATAATGAATTTATGGCTCATATTGGGATCATATATACTCATAGGACCCTTTATCAGAGTATATAGAATTCATAGAACTATTCAACGGAGTAAATAGAATGCCCATTATCTCGTCTACTTTCTGTCATGCCCCTCATCATCTCTGTATATTTCAATGTTCTGCCATAACATGTTTTCTTCAATACATGTACATAAAACGCCATGTATATTTAGAACATCATACTGGATATGGGCATAATATAGAATATAAGGTCCTATATATTTTTCCATCCGGAGAGAGTCCACTGGGGGACCCCAACATCTTTAGAGAACGGGGGTGCCAAGATCTATATTTGTAGACACATCCACCGCTGAGTGGCGCTCGTGTGCTGCTTGGTGATTCTGCTATGAAGCTAAACTAAGTAGCAGCGCCGTTTAAAGGGGGCAGATGGTTCGAAGGTGGTGGAAGAGGCAGGGGGTGCCACGCTGAAGAGGGTCGGGAGCCAGGCACCACCGGGGATCTTAATCACCACCAACGGCCGGAGGACAGTAGGGGGTGCCTCGACCGCTTTGGGATTTTGTGTTTTTTTGGCAACACCTATAGTGTAAACCCAGTACGAGTTGGCCACGGGGGAGAGGGCCCCCCAACTGTCCGGTTGCGGGCCTGATTGGAGGGGGTGCTGTTTGGGTACATTTTAGAGAATCCCTACTTTGTTTTCGTTGCCGAAAATCTGTATAAAATCTTGAAGTAAGTTGTGAAGGAAGGGGGGGGGGGGGTGCTTTTGGAACGTGGTTCCTTCCTCTCCACCTTGTTCTCCTAGGGGCTTGCTTAGCTAGGGCATGCGAAGTGATGGGGTTGTGTGAAACATTTCACGAGGATCTTCTACACAAACGTCAAGGGTTCCAGGTGGGTTCCAGGGTCGTTTGGGTTGTTGAGGCACTTTTTAGAATAGATTCAAATCTGTACTTGTTCCAAATGACCAGTTCAAATACACCACCCACTTCCAAATATCATCTTGAATGGATCCAGGTGACCCAACTTATCCTCCCCTCTCGATATTTCATTATGGTCAAGTGTCCACAAGGTGGTTGCATCCCTCGAAATGTTGGCTGCTTGTCACGTCCAGTTGTACAATCAGCGCCATCTCGGGACTGAAAACGGTAACTCGATTTAAAATTTCAAGATTTGGGGGAAAACTACGTTCGCTGCAGACAGGATAAAACATGTCCTCTCTCTAAGACACTGTCCAGTGTCCTGGTCTATCTCTCCACAGTCCACGTTATTGGGATTTGTACGTCACCCTTATAGCACACACCCTGTATGCTTTTTTAAGTCCAGGGTGGTATATTGGTGAAGCGTGGTCTATCTGCTGTGGTTTTTGTATCTATTTTTTTATATTCTTTGGTGATTTTAAATTAAAAATAGGATGGGGCGGACGGAATGGAAGGAGGCTCACGACTTGACCCCTGAGACTAATGCGTGTGCGCATTTATGAACATGGGCTAATAGAGCACCCCTTCGGTGGCTGACCTCTCGAGCCCACCGTCATTATCTCCGCGCTCATGATGGACACGTTCTCAACATCAAAACGCTCACCAGAATTCACGTGCACCCGACAGGCCCACGGATGACCTTTAACCTTATAGGTTCCATCCCCCCCTCACCAAAAAAAG
Source organism: Julus scanicus (assembly GCA_034698625.1). Taxonomy (NCBI): domain Eukaryota; kingdom Metazoa; phylum Arthropoda; class Diplopoda; order Julida; family Julidae; genus Julus; species Julus scanicus. Next base: position 7,772 of record JAQGBW010004461.1, read on the forward strand.
GAAGCTCGCATAGCTCGTGGACAGTGGTCAGTCACCTGTATTGCACCATAGTCACACCAGATTGAAAAGCTAAATATGAAATGCACTAGACCAAATTTGGTCTTTAAATTGTCATAAGGGGCCATTCAAAAAGGATCCCTCGAAATTCCATCAAAAATTGACCCCATCCCACCCCCCTGTCCACACTGTGTCCAGTTTAGCCCGGATCGCCCATCATTTCCTCATATACGTCCATATTATTTTTTTTTTAAAAAAGTAGGGTGTCCAGAAAATTTGTTGGAACAAACAAAGGCACATTCTATCAATTTCCAAGCACCAATTCCTGACCTCGAAGAGAAATTTCAGCATAAAATTGGTGTCTAACACAAATTTAGGCATAATTCACGACTTTCCCGAGGTTTTGAAAAGTCAAGTACATTAAAGGAAATTAAACAGAAAATCCAAAAACTGAAAAATGCTATCATCAGTGAATGTTCATAATGGCGTTCCCCCTCCCCACCTGTCCATATGGTGTCCACAAGCCAGCAGACTTCACCCCCTACCCCCTCTTGAGGACGTCATTTTTGAATGGCCCCTAACTGGTCATGTCCATAACACCATATTCCAACTTTGAATTGGCATGTACGGTGCCCAATCAATGCAGTATGTTTTTAAAAAAACTGCTTGAATAAGAAATTTAGCTAAAACACTGCTGACAAACTCATTTCGTGACTTTTTTTTTATTAAACGTGAGCGCTGACATTTGAACAGACATAATCCGAAAGTAGATCAAATTCCGCTTCTGGATATTTACCTCGTTGTTGTTTTCTTCAAATCTCATTAAGCATTTCGCTTTTCAACTTTGGCATTTAAAGGTTTAAGGGAGGTGGGAGGTCACGGGTCAAGGGGGAGAACGTCAAAATAATGACAACGGACACGAACAACAAAGAGGGAAAAGTTTTTTGAGGATCAATCATAACCCAAACCTCCTGATCAAAAGGGACTCAACTGGACTAAGGGGGGATGAAATGATTTCAAATCTGGTGTATTTTTTTTTAAAACAACGGAAGCGATGAAAAGGAATTTTAGAATTGCTTTATAAAGTCTTGATAAAAAAATGTTTACTGTTTACAGCACGAGTTACTGATGGAGGGATTTATATACTAAAAAAAATACATAAAATACCCTGTAATAACATGCTCGGCGAATGTATCGACGGTGGCGCCATCTGTTCGCAGAAATTGTAAACTTTTTTGAATTTTGGAAAAATTGACATCATTTTCGAATCTTACTGCATAAACTTCATACAATTGGTATTCTCAGACCTGGTAAATTCTACTGTAACATTTGGATATAAAATAAACAAAGGAGGCGTTATGATACATCAGGAACGATGTTTTACAAACACGTTCATCACTTAAACACGTAAAAGACACATAGAAAACACGTTACTTAAACTCCTTCCACACGTCAAGTTGTCGCCTCTAATCCTCCTAAACTGAAAGTTTACACGCGTGTCCGTTAATGGTTTTTGGCCCGAATTAATTATTTATGCAAATGGTAAAGTAATCAGTTGGTCACGTGTCCTGTTTGGGCCACCCCTGAGCGTGGTGACCCCTGGCTGAACCTTAGGAGGGTCGGTCAAGGGGAAAATGGACCTACCGCAGCGACATTCACTTCGTCAATTCACACTGTTTATCCGGCTAATTTCACCTCACCTTGTTTAATTAGGAGGCCCCCCCTTAGATATAAAAAGGTGTCTTAATTTGTATAATTTCCTCGAATTTATTAACCTTTCGCAGTCTCCTCATCTGCATTTCAGCGACTCGATTTGATAAGGACGTTCTTCAATTAGCATTGCCTCGGAATTTAGCACACAACAAAAAGGTGTGCAAACATGGCGACCATTTCACAATTTTAAAACAACGAATTTCTTTTAACATTTGATAAAAAATATATAAGATGTAATGGACGCATTTCCTCACAGCCTGTGTGAGTTCGAAAATTCCTGATATTTCCATTAAACTTTATGTTCGATGAATATATTGAAGCATTTGTTGAAGCCCTTGACCTTTTCGTCACCCTTTAGGCAAATTTGTCCGTTTCAATTTAATCGACGATTATACACACACTGCTGTTTTTTAATTGTTGTCATGAAACAAAAGAAGACAACAGGAGACAACCCCCCACGAAGCACCTGTTAACGAATTCGGAACGACATTATTATGCATCGCAAACATTATACGTGTTAATTATAAATACAATTCCCACCATGGACTGTATTATTATACATACTATTGGGTGGATCAGTTTTACGATAGCTGAGACCAACCCGGCCGCCATATTGGCGATCCAAATAACACAATGTTCGTATGAAAACACGCGTGTGTAGGCAATGTCTATGCATTAAGCCTGGTTCACACCTGGCGAAAGTGGCGCACATTGAGCTAGGAATCCGTCTGCTAAGGCCGGATATGACGCGCGCGCGTGCGCAGTACAAGTGAGCCCCCGCTCACTTTACATGACCGAAACGTCATCAATGTCCTCCTGGTTTTGTCGGAATCACTTTTTGTGAGCGCAATCACTTTTTGGATTATATACATGGCGGCTATTGGCGTGCGGGACAACTTTAGCAGGAGCGCCGATCTGTAGTGCAGGGCGTCCTCTTTGTGAGGTGCGCCAAGTGTGACACTGTCCTAAAATTTGTGATCCCGTGAGCGAGAGCACGACGCCCGCTCACTGTGCGCCACTTTCGCCAGGTGTGAACCAGGCTTTACAGTGGAACCTCGGTTTACGAACTTAATCCGTTCCTCGACCCTGTTCATAAACCGAAAATTTCGTTATCCGAATCAATTTTCCATTCGAAATTAAAATAATGCGTTCTTTGTCTTAGAACATTTTTTTATACATGTAATATGGCTTATGTGTGGAAATAATACAGGAAGGAAATAAATACAAGAGTAATATTAGAAGAAAGCAGTTTAATATGTTTAATATTTTCGGTGTTTCTCGTATTTAGTAAAACTTATCCGTAGCAAATAGCTATGTCCTGCTGGAACAAGTAAAACAATCGCAGAAACTCGAACCTTTGATCGGTGGTCCAGAGAAATGTGTTCGTAAACAGAGACGTCCGTAAACCGAGGTTCAACCGAATATCCACACATGGCCCATATTCCCAACCGGGATGTTTGATAACCTGTATCATAAAATCATTAAAATGTGTACATTTCACGAATACCTTAAAATTTGATTAAGAATCTCTGAATGTTGGATTTGGAACGCATCCACGCGCGACACTTGCACGTGCTATTTTCTATAATTCCAAACAAAAAACCATGGATTCCTATTATATAGAAGCACGGTATTACGAACAGCACGTGCATCTTCATAAAAATGCGCGTGACTGTGACGACTCTGTTCTAATTCGTATTGTTCTTTTAACGTTAAATTAAGCTTAATTTCAATCGCTCTAGTTATTCATCACTTCAGGTATAGATATGTATGTAGCATATTGTACGTAATTGCATGTTTTGGATATTCTAAAATATTACAAAAATAGCGCAAAATGTAAGGCGGGCAACGGTAAATGTTTGATCGCCTCCCTGACCCCTAGCTGCCATGGGTGACACGCTAATGGCGTTGGTGCCGAGCCAAGATGACACCTGTGATATCGATAGCTGGTTAATTAGCATTTAACGAGCGATTAATGAAGTGGGATAATGAGCGCCATACCGAATTTCCTCCTGATTAATAATTCTACGGCAATGTTGGTCGCAATTGGCCTCCTCTTCACAACAGGTGCCAAAAAACACAGAATAAAACATGAATTATTCAGAAGGAGAAACAAACTTCGACGAATGACATTTGCATAAATGCCACAATTAAACACAGGGACGGAAAGCGACATCTGGATCAGCTCATTTCAGAAATCATCAACAAGTGGTTCAGCACATTTTGGGAAGCCACAAGTTCAAAAAATTGTCAGATTTGTCTAAATTTTCGAAATTATGGCTAAACTTGAAAAAAACTTGGTGATATGATGACACGATATTGTCAAATTGGAAAAAAAATGTAGTCGAATTATCAACAATGGTCATATTTGAAAAATAAAATAGTCAAGTTTTGAAACAATGATGGAATTTAAAATAAAATTAAACAAATTTGAAAAACAGGTCAATTTTTTAGACGTATGCAAAACAAAATTTAGGAAAATAGAGTCAAATTACGAAATCAAATGACCAAATTTAGAAAATTAAAATCGAGTCTTGAAGTTTTTGTTCAAACTTCGATGGAAAATTGAGTTTAGTAAACGTACTTAAATTAGTAAATACAAATGGTTTAATTGTAGCAAAAAAAAAATGACTATCTTGAAAAAGATAGTTTATCTCGAAGTTTTAGAAGACAAGTTTAGTTAAACCGAAACAAACAAAACTTTGATGTATACAACTGTTAATCAAAATGTAATTTCTTCCCAATAAATAAGAAGGGGAGTTTAATTAATAGACGTTTAATAGTTTTATTTTATCTGATACACGAGAGAGATCGATGTCTCTCCAATTCCTCGTTCATTAATTAGTTTTTCACCTGCTAAATTAGTTTTTTTTTTTTTCAATGGACATTTTTTTCGTTGTTTAAATTTTAATCCTCCGATTGAATTTCCATGTCCAAATCCTCCGATTTAATTAACATGACATTAAACAAAAACCTTTTGTTCGTCGAAATTCCCTCGTTCCAATTAGCACATTTCGACCATTACTCGCTCGTTAATGTCCATCTGCCCCAGACGACGTTTTATGGGGCCATTAACATAAACCGTTAAACCAACGACGAATTATTAAAAAGGAAATTCCGTTTCCGCTTACACATCAAATTCGAGTTGATGGAATATTTAAAGACGACGCTTTTTAAACACTTGTGAGGAGACATTTTCAGGGTACTTTCACTTTAAAAGGGACTCTTTTAGAACATTCAAAGGGGGCTAACCGTGCTATCGGGACATGTTCATCAGAGTATTTAAAGATATGCCTAGGAGACTTTTCTAGGACTATTTCAGGGCACTCTATAAGGACTTTCCCAGGACTATTTCAGGGTAATTTTAAGGAATTTCTAGAGCATATAATAAGACATTTTCAGGGTATACTTTCAAGGAATTTCCAGGGCATATAGCAGGACATTTTCAGGGTACTTTAAGGACTTTCCCAGTACTATTTCAGGGTACTTTAAGGACTTTCCAGGGCATATAATAGGTCTTTTTCAGGGTACATTAAGGACTTTCCCAGGACTATTTCAGGGTACTTTTAAGGAATTTCCAGGGCATATAATAAGATATTTTCAGGGTACTTTAAGGACTTCCAGGGCATCTAATAAGACATTTTCAGGGTACTTTCAAGGAATTTTCAGGGCATATAGTAGGACATTTTCAGGGTACTTTAAGGACTTTCCCAGGACTATTTCAAGGTACTTTTAAGGAATTTCCAGGGCATTTAAATAAGACATTTTCAGGGTACTTTCAAGGAATTTCCCAGGACTATTTCAGGGTACTTTAAGGACTTTCCAGGGCATATAATAGGTCTTTTTCAGGGTACATTAAGGACTTTCCCAGGACTATTTCAGGGTACTTTTAAGGAATTTCCAGGGCATATAATAAGATATTTTCAGGGTACTTTAAGGACTTCCAGGGCATCTAATAAGACATTTTCAGGGTACTTTCAAGGAATTTTCAGGGCATATAGTAGGACATTTTCAGGGTACTTTAAGGACTTTCCCAGGACTATTTCAAGGTACTTTTAAGGAATTTCCAGGGCATTTAAATAAGACATTTTCAGGGTACTTTCAAGGAATTTCCCAGGACTATTTCAGGGTACTTTAAGGACTTTCCAGGGCATATAATGTTGGCATTTGGGATGCACCGCCTGCATGCCCCTAGGGCCGAAGGTCGCCATGCCGACGACCTAGTTCGGATTGACGTCAAGCCTGACGTCACG
>JAQGBW010004462.1:0-13731 GCA_034698625.1 Julus scanicus
TGCAGTAGTTGCATATGCATTTTCATTTAAATATATTGATTATGAAACATGTTATAAGCATCCATAGCATGAACAAGTTGGTGGGGTGAATATAAATTTTACATACCTCTGGTGTTGTTGAGAAATTAAAGGGGTTCAGGCAAATGAATTTGACCGTTCAGAGAAGCATATGCATGGTGGATGAAATCGGCAGAGTTGCCGTACATTTGCAGAACTTCTCAATGAAACCTCTCCACATAGAGGAAGGTGCATACATAGCAAGTATAGCACCATTGGAAACAGAAGTAGTAAAAAAAGCAAATACAGAAACCTTAGATGTTCTGATAGATCAAGCTAATTTAGGCGACTTGGATAACTTTTGAAGAAGTAAGTTTCGAAAAGTAATTAGTAAGTATCCCAGAGTGATACAATGGACAGATAGAAAATTAGGGGAATGTGCTGTCATGAAACATCACATTTATACCCTAGATGATAAACCATTATTCCAAGCACCCTATAGAGTCCCATATGCGCAACAAGAATTGCTCAATAGTGAAATCCAGGAGATGGAAGACAAAGGAGTCATTGAACCCTCTATATCTCCATGGTCAACACCAATTGTCATGGTGAAACAGAAAGATGGAGGAACACGATATGCATTGATTATCGGAAACTCAATGAAGTTACTTGAACCGACACATACCCAATACCAGTTATTAATGAGACTTTAGATAAACTGGGTAAAGAAAAATGGTGCTGTGCCTTGGATTTGGCAAGTGGATATTGGCAAATAGAAATGGCTCCTAAAGCAAAAGAGAAAACTGCCTACACAGTGCCTGGTAAAGGAAGATATGAATTCAATCGTATGCCATTTGGGCTAAAGAATGCCCCCGCAACATTTCAAAGAACTATGGAAGTCGTGTTACGCGGCTTAGATGGAAAAATATGCTTTGTATATCTAGATGACATAATTATTTTTGGCGAAACGAAGGAAGAAGCTTTGGTGAACTTATGAAGGATTCTGAAAAGATTGGAAGAGGTTGGACTTAAGATAAAATTGACTAAATGCTCCTTTATGAAGCAAGAAGTAAAGTATTTGGGACACATCGTATCAAATGAAGAAATCAAACCCAATCCAGAAAAGATTGAGGTCATTGAGAAATTTTCTATACCTAAAACAGTTATAAAAGTTCGTGGATTCATTGGAATGGTTGGATATTATCGCAGGTTCATACCTGACTTTTCAAAAATAGCAAAACCTCTAAACATGTTAACCCGAAAAGGGATTCCATTTATTTGGGGAGAAGAGCAACAAGAAGCTTATGATAAGTTGAGAACAAGTCTGATCAAGAAACCTCTTTTAGTCTATCCTGACTTCACAAAACCCTTCATGCTAACAACAGATGCATCTGGATATGCTATGGGTGCCATTCTTTCACAGAAAGTAGAAGGACATGTACTGCCCATTGCATATGCCAGTCAGCAATTGAACAAAGCAAAGCAAAATTACTCAACCACGGAAAAAGAATGCTTAGCTGTGGTTTGGGCTATCAAACATTTTCAGTGTTACCTTTATGGAAGAAAATTTAAGATAATTACAGATCATAGACCTTTGAAATGGTTGATGAATGTCAAAGATCCAACTTCGCGATTAGCACGTTGGAATCTTAAGTTACAAGATTACGATTTTGAGACTATCCACAGGCCAGGAGCACAACAGTCCTATGTGGACTGCTTAAGTAGGATTAGTTTGGCAGTTAGGAGAGGCGAGGAGAAAGAGAATTTTCCTCGGCCAATTATAAGTCGTTACACTATTAAGGAGGCACAAAGAGAAGACACCAAGATGGGTCAGTTGATAACAGAAATAGAGAAGGGAGCAGATAAGGCTCCATTTTACTTAGATGATGATGGCATTCTATTTCGAGAGGATAAAAGTGAACAAAGTGCATGGAGAAGGGAAGCTTTTGAGCAAATAGTAATTCCCCCTAGTTTTATAAACAAGATATTGTGGGCACATCATGATGCGCCCTATTCAGCTCATCAAGGTCCAGGAAAACCATACAGAAAACTAAAAAGATCATTTTATTGGGAAAATATGAAGGCTGACATAACCAATTATTGTCAGACCTGTCAACAGTGTCAAATGAGGAAAGGTCATAAGAGGATAAATCCACCTTTGAAACCATTACACCCAGTTAGCAAGAAAATTGAGAATTAGTATGGACATAATGGGTCCATTGCCTACAAGTTAGACAGGAATAAAATATATTCTGGTTGTGATTGATCAATTAACTCGGTATGTTGCGTATTCGCTTTGGAGAATCAAAAGGCTGAAACAGTTGCTAAAGTTTTTGCAGAAAAGATAGTGCTACCTTTTAGAGCCCCTATTCAGTTACTCACTGATAGAGGGACTAACTTCGTTTTAGAATTAATGAAAGAGACTTGCAAATTATTACGAATAAAACAAATTCAAACTACAGCCTATCACCCACAAGCAAATGGTGCAACAGAAAGATACAACTAGACATTAGCTAATTCATTGTCACACTATGTTGAGCAAAGTCAAAAAGATTGGGATTAGTGGATTCCCTATGTAGTGAGTGCTTACAACTTAATTCCCCATACCAGCACTAATGAGACACTATATTTTTTATGTTTGGGCAGAATTATAACATGCCATTTGAGGACATACTAAGTCCTAGAAGGATGCCAACAAATATTGATGATCAATATCATGAAAATATTAGACTAAGGATGAGATTGGCACATGAAGAGGCCACCAAGCAAATAACGAAGCACATTGAAAAAGCAAAGAACCAATATGATAAGGGTATTGGCTAACATAAACCAGGCGTGGGCAAGAAACTCGCCCCACGATGGGAAGGACCCTATCAAGTAGTTCAGCAGACAGGTCTGGTTAATTATGAGATAAAGAAAAGAAGGAACCCTAGTAAAAGAGTATATGCAGGGAGGTTAAAAGGAGGGAAACTCAGAAAGGATGACCCTAAGGATAACACTCCTGGCAGTGATACCCATTTTGTAGACAAAACGGACCCTAAAAGTGATTTTGGTGGCTAGAATAATGTTAACACAGATGAAACAAATAAAGTTAGAAAAAATAGGCCAAAAAGAGGCAAAGTAGTAAACCCACCTCATCGATACAACCTTAGGACTAGAGTGAGAGGTGTACACTGGGCTGATGAGGATGGTGGAGTTATTGAGAATAAGAATAAAATAAACCCTGAGGATAGGGATAATGAAAATAAGAAATACCTAGGAGGTTGGGAAAAGACAAGTGATGATGAGGACTGGCCACTAGATGAAACAGTTGAGCCAGGTCCAAATGTTAAAAGGAAAATAACCTCTGACAGAATGCAAGGTATGGATCCCATGGTAAAATGTAGTCCGGTAGGACCAGTTGAAAAATTGATAAATGAGTTAAGAAAATATACGTTGACCCCACGAAAAGTTGGGATGATTTAAGATTATGCGAGCTAATGTGCTCCTTATAATAGAGAATATTGAGTTGAATAAGAAAGCGAAATAAATACATGAGATTAATAAGTTGGATAAAGTTGATTAATATCGAAAAATGTAATAAAGTTGATTTAAGTAGAATATTATTAAGTGATATAAAGTTGATTGAGCTATAGCAAGAATGATGAGAACAAATAAGCCCCAGTAGAAGTAGAGTGGAGTACCATGAACAAGGTACTTGTTGAAGAAATACAGAAGACTGTAAAGTGTAATCCATCTTCAGATGATGGACCAGGATAGAGTTTTGGTTACTCGTCCCCAAAGTATATCAATACTTTAGTTTATTATTATTGTTCTGTTTTAATTTTAAGTATTTTATAGCTATAACCGTATATGCATTTATCTTACATAACCAGCAAGCCTGTTTTTCAGAATAATGATGATCAAAGCATTGTGGATGACAGTGTTGCTGTCAATGGCCTTTAATGTCGCAGGAAAACCGAAAACCATTCAAGGAGAAGTGGCTTTCTTGGAGCAAGGAAATTTTCTACTATCAAATGCCAGATGGTCGGTAGTATTCGACGTGCCGACTGACCAAATTCAGCAGCAGCTAGAAAATGTTAGGCTAGTTATTAAGTATTTAGAAGAGAGCATGAATGCTCAGAAACTAAGAGACATATGTTTGGATGAAAAACTTGATGCATGCAACATGGCAAGAACCAAGAGGGAATGTGAAGGATTAAGAATGGCAGTCAATAATTAAGATAGAGAAATATACTCCAATCATTGGATGAGGAGAAGAACAAGACCAAAAAGAGGAGCAATAGACATAGTCGGGAAGGGATTCAAATTCCATATTGGAGTAGCCGATTCAGAAGATATCGAGAAAATTAATTCTAATGTTGGGATTCTTAAAAAGAATTTAACAGAGACCATACATTATATGGACGTTCAAGCAAGTTACATAAATCATACAATAGATGCGGTAGAAGAGACTAGACATTCAGTGAACCGACTGGTAGAAGTGATTCAGTTAATAAATAAAGAGATCCAACGACAAGGGAATGGGTTATATCATACACAGGCAATTCATGAGATTGAAATTTCATTTGAAAATATTTGGAAAGAATGGGTTAATTTTCGAGATGCAATTCATAATTTAGGACTAGGACAGCTTAGTAGATATTTAATTGGACCAGAGAAGCTTGAGAGCATCCTAGCAATAGTGAGAGACAAATTGCCTGATGGGATAAACTTACTGACAACAATTACAGCAGACACTGTTCACGCGGCTTATGGTTGGGTAAAGGCCTTACCCACCTTGAGCAACGGCGGACTCCGTGTCTTCCTCCAAATTCCATTAAAAACGGCACACAATCATTTTCTTTTGTAACGAATTTTCTTAGTGCCTCAAATGATTTCAAATCCTACTATGGCAGTAGTAATTGAGCCTGAAGCTCCTTACATTGCCATAGCAACTGACAGAAGGTCCCACATGTTAATCTCGACAATGGACTTACTCCACTGTACAAGTGGGCCCCTGCAGTTTTGTGACTTATCAAATATGGTTAAACAAGAATCGTGTGCCATGTCCTTATTGACAGGTACACAGAGAGAAGTGCTTTTAAAATGCACACGAAAAATTATTCGAAAACCAAAACCCATCGCACATCAGATAAATGATAAAGGACACTGGCTTTTCAGTGTACCAGCGCCTACTAAAATGGAGATTAAATGCCCAGATCGAAGTCAGAATCAAAGATGTACTCTCACGGGACAGGGATTTCTACAGATCCCTGACACGTGAACGGGCTATACAGACAGTTTTCAACTACCCCCGCATTTTCAAGAGAGGACGGTAATACGATATGAAGGATGGGTTTGGCCTCCCAAAGGGACTGAATTTAAGTGAATCAAAATTGACTAAAGAAAAATATGAGAAAATTGCTAATGAAATCAGTGCATCTCATTTGGCTCCAGAGATACAGCACTTACCCCTTGAGCAACTTCATGCTTTAGAACGATCCATTTTGGATGAACAAAAACTTAACCACCTTCTGTCCACAACAGAATTACTTGGTATTACCATCCTTGTATTCCTGGGAGTAACGATAATTTGTTTTTAGATATGGTATTGTTGTAATTTAAAGAGACGTTGTTCATACCCAGGATCCAATAGAACTCGGAGAGTCAAGCTGAAGGAGTTACGGGATGGAAGATCCCAGATACGGAGCGGTGTTACTAGGTCGACCAGTTACACAACTCCAAATGATAGCCGAGGAGAGAGAGATTATGTTGCCTCTTATGCCACTGCAGATGTGGACGATCTTGAAGAAGAACATTACCTGCAACCAACTGGAGTCGACCGATGTGACAGTTTCACTCCAACTGTGACCTATGCGAATCTCGAGACAGCACCGTCGACCCAGTATATCAACATGATTCCAGATCCAAAGACTAAGGCTACATATGTGAATGATTATCCAATTCCGAAACCTAGAGGGAATGCCGCAAAATGGGACTTCAGTGGACTCAGCCCTAAGTGCTCCAACAGCTGGAGCCCGAGACAGGCAGACCCCGACCGGAACCAACGGCAGACAAGATGCAACGTTTTAATAATTCTTTTAATAATTATTTTATTACTGATATTGTTAACCAGTGTTGAATTACTTGCCCAATTCGTTTTTGACCCTATGTTTAGATTGAGTCAGGTTAGAGCAGTATAGAAAATACAAGATTTGCTTACCTGGTGGTCCTGATGAAGCATGTGGCTGTGAAACCCCAATCCTCCATTTTTAAGGAGGGAGTAATGTGACGGCCCGAGAAATGAGGCTACAAAATTAAAGTTGTAAACAAGGAATAAAGGGAAAAAAAGAACAGCAAAACAGGTAAGAAAATAAAACACTTATTTTTCGGATGTCTAGAAGTCCCATCATGGACCTAAAAAGGGGCATAGGTTCCCCGGCCCTTTGTTTCAAGTTGGAGTCAGCATTGCTATATAAAGGGTAGAAGCCACAGTGCTAGTTCCCTAAACTGCCAAGCAAATGTCACCAAATTACATCATCCGTGACTTCAACAGATGATGTCGGAATAATTAAGAAAGTGTGACACAGGAGGAGGTGACAAATGCAATAACTCTCCAAGGTTTCTCCTTATATGGACATCAAGAAGGTCACGTGGAGTTTCGGAAAACTCCATGAAGCCTGGATTTAGGGGGCCAAGAATAAGATGCTCCCCCTATAAAAAGTACACATCCTGAGTAATCCCCAAGTCAACAGGCCCCTAAATGCATCTCTGCAGAAAGCCCTTGCTCATCAGACGGCCCTAACGGACTAAGACCCGAAAAGGAAAGCTAAAGCAGCCATCACCCAACTCCCCTTCCGAGCAAATAAGTAACTCATTAAATAAACAGAAAAACTCATTATTATACGGGAATAAATTAGGCGGTTTTCAGCTAAGAGACACCAAGGGGAGTCGAATTTTGACCCTGACGCGTGTTCACCTCTCCATTTGGTTCGGTGTTTATCCTACTGGTCACTTTGTTCGAGTTCCGAGTAGTTCGACCTTTTGTCACTACGGTGGCCAGTTTGGCTTTCTTAGGTCAAAGTTTTTACACTTCGAAGATATTCCTGTCCTTGCAGTATAGCTTTGTGATTAATAATCACTTGGGTACAAACGTGTGTCTGAGCACGAGGTGTGCCCTTTGGGACTCGGGGTCAAGACTTCTTATTTGGGCAAACAACGTGTTAGAACACTAGCAGTTCCCTTTGTGCTCGGGGTTTAACGTCGTATTTTTAGTACTGTTTTTCCGAACATTTGTTCGATTTCAATAACCGGCTTTTTGCTTTAAGCTACAGTTATGAGGGTTAAAACAAAAGTTTTAACTTACGAGATTTTTGTGTCTCGTATGGTAGACATTATTTCTACCTCGTTTAATTCCTAATTTTGAAATTCTAAACTGAACTTGGCACCAGTTTTTTACTATTTAGTTTGAACTGTGTCGTGCCAGTTGTTTGGTTCACTACTGGATTTTGAATTTTCAATTCCAGTAGTTTTGAGTGAATAAAAGGCTCGAACGCTTGAAAACACGAGATTTCTGTGTCTCGGAAGTGTTCGATCTTATCAGTACAATCGAGTGCAAGAATTAAGTCTCGGGTCTGCTTGTACGAAAAAAATCCCCGTTTTTGGGTTCCAATTATGAAGATAATTGGTTAGAAAAACACGAGATTGGTTGCAATCTCTGAGTTATTCTAAGCTGTGTCTAAGAGAGCACCAGTTTTTGATCTCGGGTTGTTGTACACGTAGCTCTGCTGTTGGGTAACAATTTGTAAGAACACAAGATTTCTGTGTTTCAGAGTTGGTCACAGCCCCACGTTGTGCGCCAATTATGAGGTGACTACTTTTCAAGTGTCCCTGTGGTTTGTGCCCTTTCCCTTGAGAAGTGAAAGGAAGGACCAAAGTCGGGCTGTTAGCCGGATAAGGTCGGAAGTATCGGAGTTTGACTTTCTTAAGGTCGAACTGCTGTGATACTGCTCGAGGGAAGCAGGCCTCGGAGAGTGAATTCGAGTAGGACTTATACTGTGAGTCCTACTGAGAGTGGTGTTTGCTAAAGAAATGATCGAAGAGAGATTCAAGTTTACACTTCAAAGTATTTTATTACAGACGGTTCACAATAGGTACAGGAGCGCTAGCTCTATTGCCTAGGCATGTATGGTAGGGGACAGTTTACTGTGCTCCCTCCTTCTCTCAACTGACTATCCTTAAGTTTAGGTGCCCTTATATACTCTGAAAGAAGGGCACACATGATAGAAAGTGACCACTAGAATGCGTGGTCCTAAGACAGAGTTTTTTGGCTCTGGGGGACAGCTTTGGCTGTTAACCTACTTACAGTGAACAAGTTGGAAGCTGCTTGCTGACTGACCCAATTAGCATTTGCTAATTGGGCCTTGGGAATTGGTCATTCCTTTTGTTCTTTGTCCTTACTTAGGAATTCCTTTATTTAAAGGATTATCTAGGGGAAATTTGCATTTGCAAATATCCGGATTAAGTTCAACATCCCATTTGGGAATAAGGTCGAACCTTATTAGTAGGGTTGAAAATAGAGTGTTACGCTTTACTATTAGTAATAGAAGAAATTAATATGCATTAGAACGATATTAAGTTCAATTAAATGTCATACATGGTTGTTGGTTGTTGTATTGTTTTTTGTGCCTGGGGCCAAGGTTGCTGTTAACTCTTTAAGTTATAAACTTGATTGTCTGAATCAGACTACTCCAAATCTTCCTACTGATTACTGGAAGTGCTTGAAGTCCATACATTGGCAGTTTAAGTCGATGTAGACATTAAACACTTACTTGGAAAATTAAAACTTGGCAAAACACTGTGACTTTTAGAACTGTCATCTGATTCACTGTTGGATATCACCTTTTTGTGCTGAAGTACTAGTTGAGAGCTCAAGTTTTTTTCTTGCATTTTCCAATGAACCTGTTTAATTAAAGCAAAAAATAATTAAAGCATGCAAATGCAATTACAATTATAATTAATTATACATTATATACTACTCTAACAGTTTCATACAATATTTTGAAATTGTATTTTTTTTAATTAGCAGGATCGAGAGTTAGGTGATCATGAACAGTGTTTGATAGTTGATGCACATTTTTGAAGGGAGGTCAAAAACATACCTTAAGAGGTATGTTTCACAATTAAGAAATTTTCTATTGCACTAAATTTGGCAACAATATTAAATAAATGATTATGTTACAAAGGATAACAAGCAAACTTTTGCTCTTCAATAAACAAACACAGCTTAAAATTGTACGGCATCTACATCTTGATCTTGAAACTGATCAGACAAGTTACTGACTCAAAAAATGGAAAGGATGCTTAAATTTTGCAATGTTTGGCAGACAAAATGTGTTTTTTACCATTACTAATAGTTTCTGAATTAGTCTCACTTTATACAATGAAAACAAACTGAACATCTTTCAGCCTGATTAAGCCTTCTATTTTTTCTTTAAGTCAATTGCATAATTGCTGTAAAGGTTTAATTGGTGACCTTAACATTTTTTACAATTTGGAGCTTATACTCAAATGGAAAGGCACTAAACTCATCAAGTGCACCATATCTTTGAACATCATTGCATAGATGTATTAGGTTATGGATGCTATATGTAACAAACGTTTCACCATAGTTTTCTACTACTACCAACAAAGCCTTTTAAAAATTCATTGGCAATATCATTAAAATCTTTGTAAAAAGCTTTGCTTGCTAAGATAACAATAGTGCAGTGTAAAATTAAGAAATGGTCATATGAAGTAATAGAACATTTTTTTCAAAATAACCGTACCAAATACAACAGAAAGAACCTAAATTCGACAATCAATTTATTGTAAGTTTCTCGGCTTTCTAAAAAATTCATTGCTTAAATACTTACTTATTTGCTCCATGTGTTCAGACACCAGGTCAATATCACGGGCATACATTCTAACTTGAAGAGAGCCCCTTGTTTAAGATTTTAACAATTGTCTTCTTGCTCCAAGGCATTACAGATGCAAATAGTCATCCAGAAAATGCCAAATTATCCCTTTACCAGTGTTATCTAAGGAAGTCTCCTAAATGATGATCTTTATACTGTCTGGTCATAAATGGTTTATTTTTTTATGATGGCATATTCAAATCATTACAGGTCATAAAATGGAAGGCACTATTATTCCTATACATGCATTTTTGATATCCACGGTATCCCTTGTTGTTGTTGTTGGTTGGGGTTTAGGGGTCCAAAGGCAACTAAGGCTAAAAAGGGCCCAACACTTGACAAGTTGATCCTGAAGGGAGTATACAGGGTCAACCGAGATACGTATGTAGTTTGCACTGCATACAAAATCGCGCGTCTCGTGCAAACACACATGACATAGAGGACCATGGACAGGCTGGACACAGTTTCAAGGAACACCTTAAGTTGGCCATTACAGGAGCCAGCCAAATTATCACAGGAAAAATAATTAGGTTACAGGCCCAAGGTCAGGCGGTGGCTCGATGATTGAGACAGAGGTTAGAGTGCAGACGGGGGGGCAGATCGGCGCTCTCCTAATAGGTGAGAGAGCTGCAACGGCCCAGAACTAGCAGCATGGCGTAGCGCCTGCAGTCTACCAGGAGATGTGTTATTGTTAGGGGTACAGCGCATGTAGCGCATGCTGGTGGAGGCATACTCATTAAAAGATGGCTGTGAGTGAGACAGGTGTGCCCTATACACAGGCGGGTATAGAGTACATTCTCCCTACGAGGAAGGGAACAAGGATGGTGAGAGTGACCGATAGTAGGGTTCAGAGGGTGCAGTTTGTTGGAAGTTTGTGCATCCCACTGCCGTTGCCGGATGGCACGGACAGCGGCAAAGATGGGAGCACGGAGATCACCAGCAGGGGTAGAAATTAGAAGTATGGGAAGAGCGTGGGCAGCATCAGCTTCAATATCTGTAGCTTCATTCCCAGGTTTGCTGCAATGGCTAGGAACCCAGCAGAAGCGGACTATTTGCCCATTCTCGGCAATGGTGGAGAGGAACTCTAACGCCATTGCATGAAAAGGGTGGCGAGAGAGAGCAGCAGAAGCTAAGCTAAGGCCGGTTCCTTGGAGGGACAGGCCAGAAGGCGCGGGGACAAACATCTAGGGTAGGGAAGGGTTTACGGTGGAGAAGGGCCTGGAAGCGGAGCCCAATGGGTTTTATGACAGAAGGGCGGCTGGTGAAGACGCGAACATTAGCGGGACGCAAGACCAGTGCATGATTAGGGTGAGTGGGAAATGATGAAAGCTGTAAACAATACATAGCCGTGAGCATTGACCAACGCAGGGCGAGGGAGGGCTCCTGAGCTTTGGTATATAAACTAGGCACTGGGGAGGTGCGAAAAGCTCCAGTGCAGATTCTGAGTGCCTGGTGGTGGACAGATTCCAAAGCTTTCAGGTAAGAAGAGGAAGCAGAGTTATAGACAATGGACCCGTAGTCCAGTTTTGCATGGATAGTTGCCTTATATACCCGCATTAGAGCTATGCGGTCGGCTCCCCAAAAGGAAGAAGACAACTTTCAACAAGTTGAGGTCTTTGGTGCACATGGTCTTGAGGTGCTGGATATGAGGTCGAAAAGACAGTTTAGCATCGAGATAGACGCCTAAAAATTTAACCAATGGCCTTAGAGAAACAACAGTTCCATTTAGTGGAATCTCAGAGGGCGGAAAAAGGCCACGGAATCTGCAGAAGTGCACTCCTACGTTCTTAGGGCCAGAAAACCGGAACCCATTAGAGTCTGCCCAAAAGCCGACCCTGCCCACTGCTAAGCGAAGCTGTCGCTGCAGATGGGCCAGACGGCTGGATCGACTCACGATGTGCAGGTCATCCACATACAGCCCACCCACAACAGAGCAGGGGAGCACGCTTAAGATGTTATTTATTTTGATGAGGAACAAAGTGCAGCTCAGTACAGAACCCTGGGGCACTCCATTTTCTTGTATGAAGGTATCTGAGAAAACTGAGCCTTGGCGAACTTGGAAAGTGCGTTTTTCAAGGAAGCTGCGAATGAAGCAGGGAAGGCATCCGCAGAATCACAAGTGGTGCAAGTCACGCAGGATCCCGTAGCGCCATGTGGCGTCATAGGCCTTTTCCAGGTCAAAGAACACGCAGACAGCATGCTGCCATAAAACAAAGGCCTCCCGTACATAGGCCTCCAAGCGGAGAAGAGGGTCGACAGAGGACCTGCCCCTCCGGAAGCCAAATTGAAAGGGGAAGAGAAGGGATTGTGACTCGAGGAAAAACATGAGGCGATCATTGACCATTCTCTCCATGACCTTACACAGGCAGCTGGTAAGGGCGATCGGCTTATAATTGAGCGGGTCCGAAGGGTCTTTGCCTAGCTTCGGGATGGGCGCCACATTGGCATACTGCCAGGATATAGGAAAGACACTATCTGCCCAGACACGGTTGTATATGATAAGGAGGATGCCAAGTGGGCCTGGAGGTAGGTGATGAAGCATGGCGTTATGGAGGTCATCGGGACCAGCAGATGTGGCCGAGCAACGGGAGAGAGCAGAAAGGAGCTCAACTTTAATGAAATGCTTATTGTAGAGAGAGGGATGGCGCTCAGAGAAACAGAGCAGTTTCTGTTCCTCTTGAGCTTTGATACGAAGGAAAGAGGGAGTGTAATGCTTGCAGCTTGAGCAGAATGAAAAGGATTCTTCAAGGGCATTGCAGACGTCTGCAACTTGGGAAACCTCTCTAGCATCCTTTTTTAAAATGTGGAGAGTGGGGGGGCGATAGGATCCCCGCACCTTGTGCACTTTTTCCCACAGGACTTTGGTCGGAGTGCGGGTGTTGAAAGTTGAGAGAAAAGTTTGCCAAGACTCAAGTTGACTCTGCCTCCAGACGCGGCGGGCAAGCGCCTGCGCACGCTTAAAGACTGTTAGGTTGGTAGCTGTTGGATATTTGAAAAATATGGCCTAAGCACGATGCTGAGCAGCTCGGTGATTCCGACATTCCTGATTCCACCAAGGCTTAAGTATTGAGGCGGCTTAGGAGAGGCACGGGGGATGGATAAGGAGGCAGCTCCAATGACCCCAGCAGTAAATTGGGCGACAGCTCCATCAATGTCCAGGTGGTCGACGCACTGTATGGAGGCTGAGCAAATGCTTGCAAATGCAGGCAAATGCAGGCCAGCCAGCTCTAGAAGTTATCCAACGCTGGGGATGAAGAAGGGATGTGGAAGGGGTTGTCCAAGTGATATGGATGGGAAAGTGGTCACTGCCATGGAGGTTTTGGTCAGGAGACCACGACAGCATTGGAAAGAGAGATGCAGAGCAGAAGGACAGGTCAATATGAGAAAAGGACCACGATGCAGAGTTGAAATATGTGGGGAGGCCGGTGTTCAAGAGGGTTAGGTCCAAGGAAGCAAGGACAGCTTCCAAAGCTTTACCCCTGGTGTCCCGGCGGGAGCTACCCCACAGTGGGTTATCAGCATTAAAATCCCCCAGTAAAAGGTAGGGTTTGGGGAGCTGGGCGACAAGATGTAAGAAAGTAGTTAGCTGAATGGAAAAGGAATCAGGAACATAGATCGAGCACACTGTAACTGCATGAGGAAGAGCAATCCGAACAGCCACAGCCTCCAGCCGGAGCAGGACTTTTTGTTGTTCTTTGTTTTTCGCGACATGTCGAGATTTTTTAAAACATAGTATTTAATTTATATTAATTCACTTACCTTGTTGTTGTGATGAACTGGCCATTCCCTCGTTGAT
>JAQGBW010004463.1:0-13728 GCA_034698625.1 Julus scanicus
CTCATCCTCTGGCGTTGGTGTTTAGCCCTCGTGTTGCAGAAATAGGCCAACGTTAAAAATCAACAAACAAACAAACAATATATGAAGTTTATATGTATTTCTATACAAAATTCCATTGCATTCATAAAGTTGTTTTGTTAAAAAAAAATGATTGAGGAAACTAAATGGCCTCTCGCACATAGGCTTGATATTCACATTTAGCATCATTTTCGAGTTAGATGAATTGAATAGGTTTTGAAAAATGCATTTACATAACATTGAATTTATCTTATCTTATTGGAGGCATTTAACCTGAAAGTTATGTTACATATTGATTGTTTCAGTTGTGACCAGTTTAAATGTGGAAAGGTTATTGAATGATGTTAAATTATATATGAATAGTAGATCAAATAACAAAAGTTGCATCATTATCATCGAAGGAATTGTGGTCTTAAATTACAGGTATGATTTGGAAAATTGAAAATTTGCCAGTATTCTTTTCTGAAAAGTTATTTAGTCGGTATTGAAAGATATTTATTCGCAGGCCTATCGCAGATTTGATTCATCAGAAGTTCTACCTTACATTAACAAAAGAACAATGTTGGGAAAGGAGACGGTAAGCACATAAATGCCAGGCAATTCTAATTCATATATTACAGTGTTTTCCAACCTGTAGGCAGTTGCTGTTTGAATGGGAATGTTTCCTTTCTGTGAATTATATAATTGTTTTAAGAACTATTTAATGTTTATCAGTATGATGTTAAAATTTAAGTTTCTCACTCAGTGTTCCACCAGAATGGCAACTCACTCTATCGCGTGTAATGCCATTTGAAAAAGGTTGAAAAACACTGATATGTTGTGTATTATCTATCTAAAAGTTTCAATGTATATTAGAATACGAGCTTATGATCCTCCCGATCCACCTGGTTATTTTGATAAATGTGTTTGGCCAATGTATGAAAAACATTTCAAAGAGTTCAGAGAACAACATCCGGATGCAGGTATGCAGCTGTATTTTTGTTGCACTTGGAAGTATGCTTTACAGTAGAACACATTTCATACGTTTTTGCCTGTAAGAATTTGAATTTGTAATGTTCCTTGCTATGTTAACGGATTCATGTTGATTTATAACACGAATTTTGGTTTTAATTTCGTAAATTTAATGTACCATGCATGCAGTTACAACCAAACTTCTTTAACTGAGCTTTATAAAACTTTTCAGACTCCTTTGAAAAACTTCATCAGAGGGTTTTATTTTAATGTGTTAACGATCAACATTGAAGTATTTTAGTCAATTAAATGGTAGGAATTCATCATATTACTTAGTGCCACTCAAGGCCCAAATCTAGCTGAAGGATAATGTGGATATTTTCCCTGACATCATTGAAGTTCAAAAAATGAAGATTTAATTTAGGTATATCCGCCTGTTGTGGATATTTTGTCATAGATCTGGTACTGATACTTCTAATTATATGTAAGATGTAAAGTACAATATGAAAATTGTTGTACCGAGCTAGGTATTTTTAAGGTAACCTAATC
Source organism: Julus scanicus (assembly GCA_034698625.1). Taxonomy (NCBI): domain Eukaryota; kingdom Metazoa; phylum Arthropoda; class Diplopoda; order Julida; family Julidae; genus Julus; species Julus scanicus. Next base: position 1,519 of record JAQGBW010004463.1, read on the forward strand.
AGTCTTGCAATCGGCTGACCTAGTTTTCGTGGTTTTCCACAGTTTTTTCCATGCAAATTGCTATATAGTTCTAAGAATCGGCTGTTACCGTGCCTCTATACCCACAAAAATAGCACTTTGCAGTCTAATTAATATATATTATTTTTTATTATCCTTCTAACTATTGATTTTAAACTTTATTTTAGTTTTCATAGATGGTTCGTTGTTAAAGGATGCAATATATGAAAGCACATATAATAAAATCCTGGAAGTAACGAAAGTGGATGCGCAGCAGTAAAATACAAGCAAGATCAAATGCTCTCATTCTTTTACATTACAATAAATGCCAATAAACCTTTCTTTGACACAAACTAAGTGTTGGTGTCTATTATTCCGGTGATCACTCAGTTTCTCCCAGTCAGTCAACTCGGCTATCACTGAATCAAGCTCAGGTCACATTGAGGTGTGCTGGTTGATGTTTGTTATCTTCGATATTGTTCTCTTCGTCGCGTACGACTGGGGTAGGAGACTCAATCTTTCCTCTGCGGCAGCATGTGTCGCTGCGATCCCTGCGCTGGCTCCCCTAACGGTGGTATCGTTGGCCCTTCCTAAGAGTCACAGCGACCTTTGTTGTCCTTCCATCGTACTTACATATTTTTTTCAAGTTTTTATTTCCTCCTTGTTGGGGGAAAACGCCGCTAATTGACACAGCGTCATACCTTACGTATTGGAAGTGATCCGCAGTGAGGTCTCCCTCCAAACATGGGTTGTCTGAGTTTTCTCACTCCAGGTTGATGCTCTAACGTTAAGTCAGTGGTCTGGTGTAAATGATGATGGACTTAGTGAATGCAGTGGGTAGAGACGACAGTTGGAAGCAGTACCTTTAAACGGTATCGTTTCGTAACTTCGGTTGTCTTCTGACTCTTAAATAAGATTTGGTTAGCACATCTCATATATATAGGATCGAACGTGGTGAATCAAAAGAGGATTTGGCCTAAGCTGCATTTCTCTTCTCTCAACCTTTTTATTGAGCTGTTAGTGAATGTTTTTTCTATGAATAAAGATAAATAAATATAAAAGTTCAATAGAGCAGTTCCTATTTATTGATAGTGCACATTTTGTAACAAAACATAAGAATTGGCATAACACGAAATAAGTGCTGTTATTAGCTCAAAAAAATATTCGACTCAAGAGTATTTTCAGAATTACTCCTTTTATAGGTCAGGTCCATCCAGTGGCAAGTGGGCTGGAAGGAATCGATGAGCCTCAATAAATAGCATCTATCTCTCCCCCAGATTGGCTTTCTGATCTTAAAAAAAAAAGGAAAATAATACGAAATCTTGCCCCTTTTTAACCTCTGAGCGAAATATAGCACTCACAATTTTAAATATGAATAAAAAAGACAATATCAAACATTTTTTTGTGCGTGGTAAAACGTTTCCCAATTAAAATTTTGAAAATTGAATTTTGACCCCTTAGCTTACGCTTACAGGTAGGTAAGTGAACCCACCGCTTCAATTCTCCAAAGTGTATCGCCTCAACATATTTTATATCATATAGTAGTATAGGAAAAGTCATCACTGTGTCTCTTTTTGTAGTCATCTCTGCATGACTTTTTTTACTTTAATGTTTATTAAATAAATATATATGGTGAACGGGCCAGTAAATTGACCACTACCCAGTGAATGACTATTTTCATTTAAAGTTCAAAAAATAGGCAACCCCTGCAATATACAATACAATTCTTTGTTTTATATGGGCAAGTACATGTTTATAAGCCGACGCCGATGGTCGAGTGGGTTACGTGCTTGCCTCTCGATCCTAAGAGGTCGGTGGGAATTTTTACGGATGGGAGAAATTCCCAAAGTGGCGGCTCTGTCGGATGAGAGTTTAAACCGAGGTCCCGTGTTGATTGTTGCACGTTAAAGACCCCTCGAGTGGGGGTGGAAGTACCCCCTCGTAGGCAAAATTCCCAGGTAGGTGTTGAAGGCTCATCCCCTGGCGTTGGTGTTTAGCCCTCGTGTTGCAGGAATAGGTCAACGTTAATAATCAACAATCAATCAATTAAACATGTTTATAAGCATAAACGTTTCTGATTTGGTAATGTCATCATGAAGCCATAAATTACTATGGCGATTTACCGAATGTTAGTAGGCATGTAGCCTAAATAAGTTAAATACATGTTTTGAAAGCCAAGGCCTACTGCTAATTTTGTTAGGCCTTCAAATTTTATAATTGGTATAGCCTAAATAAACCCAATATAGGTGTTGATACTGATAATTTTGTTAAGTGGTCATTCACTGGAATTTTCTTGGTCAGTCTTTGGAAGTTAGCGGTCATTCACTAGGTTTTTTTTATTGCTCAATATTTTGCCTAAACTTTTTTGGATTAAGCTTGCATTGTAAATGAACAAATATTTTTTATATGAAACTACACATTGAACTGTCTATGAAGAAATTGTATTACTGAGTTTTGTGCATATGGTAAGTGAACTACAGATTTTTGCATTTATTATTTTCTTATTTGGTCATTTACTGGCCGGTATACCCAATAGGGTGTCCTGGCCATTGTGTGGTAAAGTGTTGCTAATTGGAAAAAAACAAACATTGTGACAGCTGAAAGTTTAGGGTTATTTAAAATGGATAGCTAAATGAAAGACCAATGCATTGCTATTGTTGAGCAATATTTTTAAAATAATGAAGGTTTGGCAGTTACAGATCCAAATTTTTGTATGGGCGGAATAGTGGTTTAAATTCATCAACTGAAGAGATTAATTAAAAACTGCAGGGCCACTGATTCTTTAGTGAACTTTGGATCGAGTCCTCCAGTCGTCCTTCAACAAGTAGTTTAACACAAAACATGCATTGAAGCAGTTTATAAGAGTATTGCTGAGAGTAGCTGTAGAGTACGTAACTATTGAGGGGGAAATTTGTAAGCATGAAGATGATAATCTTTCACGATAATATGCTGTAGAGAGCTTCGTGAAATGTCCAATTCTTGACCACAGGGCCGAATTTGTTGTGTCTTGACGTTCATTTATGAACATCCCTTGTTACTGTTTTTGCTATGGCGCATCAGCCAACTTCTGTCATATAATTATTAGGCAATAGATTTCATTTTTTTCCTTTGCTCTGGCAGTTGCCGCATTACTGTTACATACTTAACATGTTCATTGCAAGTAACATTTAATAGCTTTGGCCTTAATTACAGACTTTGTAGTTTCTAGGTAAGATTAAGTAGTAATCTTTCCTTAACCAATACTTCAAAACTTACTGGAAGACAGAATCCAACAGAATTGATGTTCCTGGACTCAGCAGCACTCACGAACTGCTGCGATGTTTTGTGTGAAAAAATCACTATTCCGACCATGTTTTGCATGAAAATTGCATTATTTTTAAAATATTGCTTAGTATAAAAATGCATTGATCTTTCATGTAGCTCTCAATTTTTAATAACTCTTAGCTGTCATGCTGTCTTTTTTTTTCCTTTGCAACACTTTACTGCACAAATGGCATAAAATTCAAATCTTGCATGAATTTGGGACATTCTATACTGTGTGACTAAAAGGTGTTTAGCCCCAAAATTTTCTTCATGGGGGAAAAATTTAAAATTGTGGTAAAGGGGACATATAGGAACCATGGGGTGCACAATTTAATGGTGCAAAGCAATTTGACCTTTGATCATGTTTTCATGGTCATTCAAACAGGAAGTATTTGAAGGATGCAAAATAGACATACAATTTGATTTTTAAAGTTGTAAAGGAGGATGGCATCAGTCTAAAAAATGCTGAATTTAGTATTTAAATGTCCTTCTGCAAATTTATTTCAAGTTTCTTGTGATGAACACTGATGCACTCCTGTACAGCTTTGAAGCATTGTGGTGAAGCCATAGGGCATTTTTTTTTAAATTGCAGGAACACATTAATGATGATGGGTCAATAATGATGGTTCACATATCACTAAAAACAGGTTTAAAGCATGTTGACTGGGATCTGCTTCATGTTCTTTCTGCAACCTATTACTTATTTCACGATTCACCTGCATGGACATCTGATTACATCACACTTACCGGTTCATCTAATTTACCTTTAAAATCGAGTGCTAATCGATAGGTGGAGAATGAACCTGTAGTCCAATGTCTGATTCAAATTTGGCTTGATGTACGAAAATACACTAACAAATTTTCGCATTTACCAGCAACAAAACAACCAAAATGTGCATCATTCAAGGCAACGAAGGGTAGTGTGGCAGACAATCTCACTGAAGGAAAGTTGCAGTTTTTTGCCTCAATTGCTATAACATTCCAGCCTTTCCTCAAGCTTTATCAAACTCAAGAGCCAGTAGCTGTTTTTCTTGGGTCAGACCTCGAATTTCTGCTGCGTTCATTGCTTTTACGATTCATCAAGACTGAAGTACTTACAACAGCAGACTCTATCTTGAAACTGACCACACATTGGAATTAGTTCATTGAAGTTTCTTAACCAACAAGGCTCGAAGTTGTCAAATTTACATCTGCTGTCGTTCTATACCGATTGAAAGCACGTTTTGGTAGCTATGACAAGCCACCTTATGGAAAATTCCCTATTGAAATACAAATTGGTCCGCAACCTTTGTGCTTTAGAGCCCAAAACACTCAACTTAAATTATGACAAGGCAATTGAGCGGTTCAAACATGTAATTGCAGTATTTCACAATGCTAATTGAATCATGGCATTGGAGGGAGATAAGTTAAAAGCAGACTTTATTTCATTCCGCATAAAGAGTACACTTAAAGACTGGATATATTATACTATGAGCTCATCAGTACTTCCATTGAATTTTTTAATCATTGGCAACTTGTATCCCAGATTTTGTTACTTTTACATGGAAATGCTATTATTGTAAAACTACATGTCATAGATGTCATTTCAGCATTTGTTGGTGTTAAAAACATTAAAATCACACCATACATTATTGGAAATGTAAAGGCAGCAAGATTGGCTTATGATGGCAACCAAAAACAGAAAAAATCAGAAAAGAAAACAACTGGAAAATAGAAGCAGTTTGAAGAGAAAATTGGAAAGCTTCCACGCAAAGGAAAGAAAACTTCAAACCAAATTAGATTTCTTAAATAATGAATGGAAGAAATAAACTGATTAAGCCGAAGAGAAGCAGCCTATCAATTTGATAATCAAATCAAATTCTCTCTGAAAAGTAGCCGAGACAAAAGCTGTTCAGGAACCGTTAAAAGCTAGCCTATTCTTCCAAGTAAGTTCTTATTAGTTATAAATGTTTTCAAATGTTTACATTTCAATTTTGTACTGTTTTATTCCTAATAAATATCATTGCTAAGTAAAGAAAATGAAATGTTAATTTTTCATGGTCATGGAAAAATTCAACACTTTCCTGGAAAGTCAGGGAATCTTAGTCTCAAAAAAATGTGGGAACCCTGGCAGGAGTGCATTAACGTCCATTACAAGATACTTGAAATAAATTCACAGAAGGACATTTAAATACTAAATAAAGCACCTTTAGACTGATACCGTCCTCCTTTACAACTTTCAAAATCAAACCATATGTCTATTTTGCATCCTTCAAGTACTTCCTGTTTGAATAACCTTTTAAACATGGTCAAAGGTCAATTTGCTTTGCACCATTAAATTGCATACCTTATGGTTCCTATGTTCACTTGAAGACAATTTTCATTTTTTCGCCTGATAGAAAATAGAAGGGGGGAACGAACTGTTTAGTCACTCTGTAAATTTTTTTCAAATTTTTTTTTTAAAATGCAATAAAAAAATAGCAATCATAAAATCAGACTAATTTTGTGTGAAAAAATCAAGAATAATAAAACAAATTGTAGTTTTTGCTGGATGCCAAAAACAATTAAATATAGTAAACCAGTTTGTAATTTAGTCATATCTTTGTAAATTAACTAAAGTACATGAAAAGCATTTGTCTTAGGGCTTTGAAACATGTGATAGCCATTCTCAGGACATGTGTAAAGCACAACATTATTCGACAATTTTTTAAATCATTTCAATGTTGGGTGTATAAATACATTACAATTTAGCACTGAAATCATTGTCTTAGTGCTTGTGCTATAATCAAAAGTGATGGCCGAAATTTAAGCTTACCTATTGTTTGAATAGTTATGATCCATGTTGAGTCCCAATACATTTATATATACAAAGTGAACCAGATTTGGCCTTCGAAATATCTTTGAAACCCCTGGTGTTAGGTAAATGTGTCGAGAATGAATGAAAAGAACGTTATGTGAGGATTCCAAAATCCTTGAGGAAAATCACATAGCACCTCATTTTCATGGTGCATGCGATTTTAATATCAAAACCGTAGGAGATAGAGCAAAACTTCGAATTAGAAAGTTGCTCAGCATTGCATATTTAGTGTATGGGAGTGTTTGTCACATTGATTATTGCTCTCATTGCAAAAAAAAAAAAACTTTTAGTTTCACTGATGTGTGCATCAATGCATAGCATCCGTGCAAGGCAGGGAAAGGTGTCACCAAGTCGTCAAAGGCATTCAAATCATGTCATATTATCTGAAATAGGATTACAATAAGCACAACCAGATCAGGCCACAATCATTTAATGTATTGGGTTAATGTATTAAGTGCAGGTTTTTACCTAAACTCCAAACATCATTGTGTTTCACAATGCAAAAATGAATTAATACAAAGTATGAATTACACATGGTAGTCAAACAAAACTCATGTCACCTCACATGGACCTTAAATTGAGAATGTATACTAGAACTAATTCAGGTGCAATTGAGCTTTCCTGCATTGCACAGATGCTATGCGAGGAAGGCAGCCTCCTTCTTTGCCATCCATCGTTTTATGGCCCAGTCACTAATTCTACGCTGGCTTGACCTACCCCAAGACAAGAACAATGCCTTTCTTTAACTCAAGCTTCCCATTGCCCATCATCCCTTTCAGACTACACGGACCCAGATCCTGCTCACCAGGCATTTCACCCTAAAGGAAACCGCATGCTGCTGCCATCTCAGATAGTAATGCCCACTTTGCATCCCTACGCGGAGCTAAATGCTTCCATCAATACCCTCCAAACCTACTTCTCCCTTAATATTCCTTTTTTCTAAAAAAAAATATCTTTTAATTGCGCCTTCATCCCTTTAGAATCCTGTCTAAACATGGTGTGCTTAATATTCATCCTTCCACCCCATGCCTCCTTTGTAATGCAATCTCCTGTGACTGGTTCCACCTCCTTTATCAGTGCTCTCCTCACCTTATCACCTCCACGATATCTGAATCCCCCGTTTTCCTCTTTGCAACCCCACTAACCTCTTTTTCCCTTCTCGCTGATCCACAAATTCCTCAGGTATTTCTACTCTAAAGTGGCCAACATCGTTTCCCTTTTCCTATCACAGATCTCCCAAAACCCGACCCCTAACTATTATGATTAAGATAACCACTTACTTAGAGCCACCGTACATAGTCACGCACATTGTCATAAGAATGTCAGGTTTAGCATCTCACGTAAGGGCCAAATTCAGGCATTCCTACAGAACATGGAGTTGGGATGCTACCTTGTGTACTAACAAACATTACCATGAAACAATACAACACCTCTTGAAACAGCGAGACAGGCTGTGACCTGTAGAGCTTTGTCTATGTATGATCTGATGGAAATTTGCAGATTCTATGCATGGATGCGCACATCAGTGAAACTAAAAATAATTTTTTTTGCAATAGGGGTGATAATCAATGTGACAAACACTCCTGTTACACTAATTATGCAATGCTGAGCAACTTTCTAATTTGAAGTTTTGCTCTATCTCCTATTGTTTAGATATTAAAATCGCATGTGCCATTAAAATTATTTGCTACATGATTTTTGATAAGGTTTTGGAATCCTCACATCACGTTCTATTCATTTATTTTTGGCGTATTTTCCCTAACAGCTGGGGTTTTAAAGATATTTCGAAGGCCTAGACATATGGTTCACCCTGTATAGTGAGAGATATCCTGCCTGACAAATGTTTGGAAATTTTCAGATTTGTGCAGTTTAAGTCCTCAAAATTGACGAATTACTCAACAAATGGTAAATGCTAGCAGAAAATAAACTAAGGAGTATTAAGTGGGACCTGTTTGTCAGCTTTAGAAACAATTTATTCTTAATTCATCGAAATCAATTAAATACTCATGACAAAACAAAATGGGTACCCTGGACGAATGTATGGGAATGATGAAATACACCCTTATGTTACCCACTCCCCCTTTTTATTGCAAAAAAAAAGGTTACCTCCAGTTGGGGGTGGCTGTGTAACATTAAATGTGAGATGTGGGGAACAGCAAGGGTAGCGTGACCCGGGCTCCAATCTTCAGAAGCGCTAGGGGTTTCTGTTCCCGTTTACTTTTGGAGGTAAGATAAGAGGGGTGTCCATGTAGTGTGGTCAAACAGAGAAGACAGATTTTAGCAATTAACCAGTGTTTGTTCTTGTTTGAAACATAGCAGTCACATACAGCTTGGTTGGGATCTTTTGACCCAGGGCCTCCAATAACTACACTATTACAACAACTTGACTTAACATCACTATGGAGGGTAAACCTAACTTAGCTATCTACATACACAATTCCCTAACCCTAACTATCCTAAGGGTGTACAAGAAACATGATTACCACTGTAGCTGGTCCGTAGTTTTAACCGGGGACAAAATTCAAGGGAACCGCACTTCCTTGTTATTGATTTCTTTGGTCCTGTTTGACTGCGCACCACTGACTCCTCCTGGAGTCAACTCTGTAGACTGTCTGTTTAGACTGTGTTCTTAGCTGAAAACTCTGGGCCTTTTGATATGATTTGGCCAAGGCTACTGGATTCCACTGCATTCTGAGTAGTGGGATCCGCCTAATTTATTCCTGTATATTAATGAGTTTTGCTGTATTTTTAATGAGTTACTCATATGCTCGTAGGGGGAGTTAGGAGATTCCTGCTTCAGCTTTCCTTTTAAGGTCTTAGTCCGTTAGGGCCGTCTGACGAGATCTGCCTGTTCCAGGCAGCAAGGGCTTTCTGCAGAGATGACTTTAGGGGCCTGATGACTTGGGGATCACTCAGGATGTGTACTTTTCGTAAGGGAAGCATCTTATTCTTGGCCCCCAAATCCAGGCTTCATGGAGTTTTCCAAAACTCCACCCGACCTTCTGGATGTCCATATAAGGAGAAAACCTTGGAGTTGTGATTGGGTTTGTCAGCTCCTCCTGTGTCACACTTTCTTAATTATTCCGACATCATCTGTTGAAGTCACGGATGATGCAACTTGGTGACATCTGCTTGGCTATTTAGGGAACTAACCCTGTGGCTTCTACCCTTTATGTAGCGAGGCTTACTCCAACCAGAAACAAAGAGCCGGGGGAACCTATGCCCCTTTTTCGGGTCCATGATGGGACTTTCAAACATCCGAAAAATAAGTGTTTTATTTTCTTTCCTGTTTTGCTGTTCTTTTTTTTCCCTTTCTTCCTTGTTTCCAACTTTAATTTTGTGGCCTCATTTCTCGGGCCGTCACATTTACGTCATACCCAAGCAAGGTGTTTCTTCCTTATCTTAGAGGTTAGCAGTGGTCTCTTCACACTAGCATAAAGCAAAAGCCTTGCTCCTTAATTCAACGAGTTGTTGTTTTCACTGAAATTTCTTTGTTGGTGATGGCATTCCATTTAGCAGAGATTTCCCTTGCTGTTTGTTTTATGGAACTTCAGAAAATCCCTATGAGGTAGCTGTTTTCTGCTGTTGTCGTTGCACACTAGTTCCTGTTTCCTTATATTTTGTGCTGATTTTGTTGATGGCTGATAGCTTTAGCATTTGTTCAGTGCTAATTGCACCTTGCTTCATATTCATTAGCTATTTTTGTATGACCTAGTCACGAAGAGGTTGTGGGATTTGTTTAGGTGGTGCCATTTCTCTTTTCATTAAATTTAAATGTGATATTTAGCAACTATTGTCTTGCAAAAGAGCTAGTAAAGCGGAATACCCAATTCTACCCTACTTTAACCCTAGCAAATGCTAGAACTTGCTGTTGTTCTCATAGGACTCGAAATTGTCCGTTAGAAATTAGTTCGACCTTAATCCCAAATAGGAGGTCGAACTCAGTCCAGAAATATGCAAATGCAATTTCCTGTCTTTAATCCTTTAAATAAAGGAATTCTTTAGTAGAATATGAGAACAAGAGGAATGACCGATTCCCAAGGCCCAATTAGCAAATGTCACACTTTCTTAAGTGTCCTGGCCCCAGCTTTCTAGTGGCTACTCTCTGTCACGTGTGCCCTTACTTTAGAGTAAGAAGGGCACACATTTCCTTAGTTAGAGAGACGAGAGAAGAAGGATGCACAGTAAACTGTCTCCGGCCATGAATGTTTAGGCTGTAGAACTTTGTTCCTGTGACCTATTGTGAAAATTGTCAATAAAGACTTTTTGAAGCTTAAATACTATTTTCTCTTCGATCTTAATTCTTTCAGTACACACACCACTACAGTAGGACTCACAGTATAAGTCCTACTCTTGTTCAATCTCCGAGGCCTACTTCCCTCGAGCATCGACCCTGGTGCAATAAAACAGCAGTTCGACCTTAAGAAAGTCGAACTCCATTATTTCTGGCTGTATCAGGCTAACAACCAGATTTCAGTCCTTTCTTTCACTTCTCAAGTGAAAGGGCACAAACCACAGGGACACTTGAAAAGTAGTCACCTCATAACTGGTGCCCAACGTCGGGCTCTATCTAAAAGGAGACCTACGAACGTTAAGCTGTTGACCACCAGTTATCTTCATAACTGGCGCCCAACAGCGGGGCTACATTTACCATGACCCGAGCTTAAAATCTCGTGCTCTCTTAGACATAGCTAAGATCATCCAAGATTGCAACCAATCTTGTGTTTTCTACCAATTATCCTCATAATTGTAACCCAACAACGGGGATTTTTTCGTACAAGTAGAACCGAGACTAAACTCTTGCATTCTATAATACTGAAAAGATCGAACACTTCCGAGATACAGAAGTCTCGTGTTTTAAGTGTTCGAGCCTTTTATTCCCAAAAAAACAACTGGAATTGAAAATTCAAGATCCAGTAGTTTAAACGAACAAATGTTCAAAAGACTGTACTAAAGTTAGTACCTAGACAGTAAATACTGTCTTAAAATTTTTTAGCAAATGCTAATGCTGCACTAAATAGTGTCAGCAGATTCCTAGTGCCAAGTTAGCAAAAAGCAAATAAGCCGTTAAACCCCGAGCCCAAAGGGAACACCTCGCGCTCTTACACGTTTGCCCAAAAAAGAAGTCTTGACCCCGAGTCCCAAAGGGCACACCTTGCGCTCAGACATACGTTTGAACTTGAGTGATTATCAATCACAAAGCTATACTGCAAAGGCCGGAATAAATTCGAAGAATCAAAAACTTCGATCTACGAGAGTCAAAACTAGCTACCGTAGTACCAAAAGGTCGAACCACTCGGAACTCGAATAAAGAGCCCAGTGAGATGAATACCGACCAAAATGGAGACGTGAACTCGACTCCCCTTGGTGAAACGATCAATGATCTAACTGCACCAAGTGAAATTGACCCATCAGTCAGTTCAATGCAGACTCACAGTGGAGATGACTTTTTCTCTCCATTGGAAGTTCTGCAAATCGTGACCAACGCAGGAATAAATATTCCTGGCGAAGTGTCTACATGCTGTGCAAACTGTCCTCAGTTCTTTGACCTTACGCAACAAATCGCTCAAGTGATCGATAGGCTCGAAAGGGATTGTTCGACCTCACAGACTGAGAAAAACTCAGCCTATGCAGCATTAACGCCGAACGTTACTTCGTCCTCCAAATGGATAGACGATTTACAAAAACGTGTGAAAGAGTTAGAGCAAGCTCTAGCTACCGAGGTGAGTAAAAATACTCAAATCCTCCCTACCACGGTTTTACAATCTAAGGGGGAGGTGTCCAAATGTGTCAATCATAGCTGAACTCTCCACAAACTCAATTGTGAATACCGCTCCAGTAAGTTCAAACATAAGCAGTTCAAACCCTGGATGTGCTCCGGCTGCTTCGACCTTAATAGGTTCGAACTCTGGATGTTCAGTAGCACTGGGATTAGCAAATGCGTCCACAGTTAGCTCTATCGATAACACCCTAAATAGGACAAGTCGAAAAAAGATTGACTACAGTGAGTATGATTTCACTGAGGCCAAAGTAACCTCTGAGGTCTTTGCTGCCGTGGAGAAGTTCTCTGGAAA